>PYWC01000007.1:2517765-2553830 GCA_003182015.1 Tuber magnatum
ACCTCCACCCCTCCCCCCATCGCGCCACAACCAAACCTAGATCTAACCTCCTCCCCCGCCCCCTCTGCCCCCGCAACAGAGGAGTGCCCCCGCACCCCCCATACCATCACCCAATCCCTAATCTCCACTTCCGCCCCAACTTCCACCGTCGAGGCGGTAACCGCGTCTGCGCCCCGTTCTACAACAAATATTTGCCCACCGTGCCCAGCTACATCCAAGACTTTGTATGAAAATACTGACAAGCTGAAGGCACATGTTGATCCTGCTCACGGTGAGAATGCGAAGGATGGGAAGGACAGCAAGGGTGCTGGGAAGGAGAAGAAGGGGCTAGCAAAGGGATTTGGAAAGTTCTGGGGAATGGGTTTGCGGAAGTTCAAGTTGCTTGGTTAAGGCGTTTCTTTTTTCCTTCTTCCCCCTTTTCTTTGACTTGGGTTGGTAATGGTGGGCGAATTGGGGGGGGGTTTATTATTTCTCGTTCATTTAGTTGACCATCTCCGTTCCTTCCTTTTTCATTTCGTTTCATTTTCTCATATCTGTTTTTGTTGCATGCATGTTGCTTTGCCGTCGGGAGTTGTCATTTTTCTTATTTTAATTTCCTGTTTTTGACTCTTGTGTTTTGTGTTTTGGTTTCTTTGTGTATGGACCTCACGTATGTGTTACAGATCATTTAGTTAGTAAGGTATTTTGTTGGTTTAGTCTTGTCTGCTCTAAGATGGTACGGTATGATACACTACGGGACGGTAGAATGTGGGGTTTGGTGTTGTGTGTGGTTCTTATATTAAAAATAGATACCCTACCTTCCCTTTTTGCTTTTAACACTCTGGTTTCGAGGGGGGTCGCGGCACACCCGGTGCGTATACTTGTGCGGTGTGGCGATACGATGCGGGGTGCTAATTGAGAAGGAGTTGGTGCAGCAGGGGCAGGGATGGAATGGCGATGATGGTATGGGACATCAGGTGGCTATATTGGCTGACCCCGGATTTCTGGGGAGTGTTTAGCACTCGGACTCGATAAGCGCGAGCACGACCAGTCACTCACTGTTCTAACACTAGAATACTATATAATAATAGAAACCACTTCAAAGACCTAATACCATACACACCCTCTTCCACTAAAGATAGCACGTGACAACCTTGAATATTGGGGTTCCAGACAGAGTATAGCACCACGCGATACGGGTTAAATAACAATCAACGGGGAATCCACCCCTGCACGGGCATCCATCCGTAAACGCCTCTTGGTATCCACGTTAAATTTATTGCTCCCCCCCTGAAATTATTCCGTCGCTCCTTCTTTCTCTTGATGGCTCCTATAGCCTCTCCTTTGGCGTCCGAGTGCATTTTTGCACACTCTCTGGAGCTCGGATATCACCGGGACGGTCAAGAATCATGGATAGTCACTCGTGTGATTCCTCGGCCTCGGGGGCTCTTACGACAACGTTCCACTCGATACCTCACGACACGAGAAAGAAAGGGAAAGGAAAAAAAAAAAAGAAGGAAACTCCAGACAGCTTGTCCCGAGCCCTCTAATCATGGTAGTAAAGCCTGCTTGGACCATGTATCATAGCTCACACCCCGGTTAGTTCCTTTTATCACTCTTTCCGAAGAAATTCCCTTCAGGAGTTATTATTCCATCTTACCCGATTAAAAGATCATCCGAAGTAGATTGGACGCACGGGGTGGCTAGCGCCGATTCTAGCCTGTATGAACCATCAGAGGATTCGACTGGAGTGCCAGAACCTATGCTAGTTGTCGAGTCTCGAGGCAACTTGGTTTGTACGGCACGGTCCGAGGTCGTTATTCGCGCTCTTGTCACGACCAATGACCGACACAGCGAAAATACAGATATGTTATAGTGTAAACCGATAATTGGTTGTGCAGTGTAACATCAGGCCTTGTCACACGCCAAAAGCGTGAAATCCGCTATCAGATCATCAGCGGAAACCGACTCGTCAGGACGGGATTGGTCGGGTTTGACAAGTTAGCGAGATTGCGAATACAGTGTGATGGCGATAAAATCCAGCACATCCTAAGCGATGATCTTGTGATGTGCCCGGGGAGCACCGATCCTTCTCGGGAGCCTTATGGTGTCTTGCCAGTACTCGAGTATTACACTGTACTCGTATCATAACGATACTTGTGCTTCCTGCAAAGGTCCGCCTCCATCCAAAACCTCTGCATGCCCATCCCAGGGGCGTCCAGAAAATTTAGCGCGGTTTAGGCCCGGGAAACGCCAAGATTTCTGGATACTTTTGCAATGGACGGGCGGACGACGATAACCCGTGGTATTGTGGCCTGTATAGAATCATACATCTGTGCCGGTGCCAATTTTCCCTTTCAAATTCAAGGTTCGTTATCGCATGCGGTCGCATTGTCGTGGGTCGGGTACGACAGAACGTTCGCTAGGTTCCGGTGTGAATGCTTACCCACCCAAAAAGCTCAGCTCCCCTTGGCCAGCGGCCAAAACTGTCGGCCAAAATTGTCGGCCAAAAATTCCCACCTCGAGGAGTATAAATACCCTCCCTCCCCCCCACCTTCTCTGCTTTTTCTTTCCTTTCTTCTCCAGCTCTCTTTGCCAATTGGCTTAGATCAAGTGTAGTATCTGTTCTTTTCAGTGTAAAAACTGAAACGGTCCTATGAGGACCACTTCAATTTTTACTCATTTTTGCTTATCCCGGGTCTTGACCGCTGGCTTGCTATGTCCTGACCCACTGTGTCGCTGGTATTGCACTGTCTCCAGTTCGATGCGAAGGTCGCATTTTTATCCTTTTGTTTCTGCTTTCCATCGTCTCTCTGGCCGCTGTGCGAGGGGGCGAGGGAAAGAGTTTGTTTGGGGGCAGGGGAAATAGCGGGGGTTATGGAAGGTGTTGGATTTGGCCGTTCTAATTGTTGGTTGGATTGAAAGCGGAAACTTTGAAATTGATTGATTACTGTGCTAGCGAGTGTTGCTGTTGAGTTGAGGGGGGTCCTTTGGAGGGAAATCCCAGAAGCCAAAAAGTTTGTCTGGAAGCTTGTACAGTACACATTCACCAATTTGAAAGAACTGTAAAAGCTAGCACCGTCTCCCCAGTAGTCGTCCCACCCTCTGCATCACGGCCCCGTTGACCGGTTCCTCGAATACAGTACAGTACATGATTCAACGTCACACCAATCCCTCCGATTTCCTCTTCGCCACCCCCCTGAGAATGATCCACAGCGCGATATCCGGCAGAGACGGAATGTGAGAACTTGTCGCTTGGGTATCAGGTATTGTACTGTACACCCGTATCATTTGCACCATGGGAATACCCCGGCCTTGTAGAGCCGGTACTGAGCGATACCCTGCAGCAAAAACCACCGCGCCATGCAGTGCTCAAGTCGCCTTGTTTGGCTTGTTTTTTTTTTCTTCCGGTTAACCAGCTCAGGGGACGTGCCTCCAATCTGACGGCTTTGATGAGGCAAACCGAGTTACTCAAATGTTGGGCGAAAACGGTGACCGGTGGATTGATGATTTAACGTGGCTAATTAATATCGTCGAATGATTAACTGATATATCGTCCAAGCAGTGCCGGTACAGTACTCCTGCATACCAGTATCGCGAATTCTAAGTCAGCTGATGACGGTCGGCCTTGATGGATTTCTCCGGTTAAGATATTGCCCCCCCCCCCGACCAGTATCCCGCCTGCACCGTCTTTGAGCCGCAGGCGTAGTTGACTTTTCCCCATGCGTTATGATATCTAAGTTAACTTGTGATCCAAAGTCGACAGCATGCTTAGCTGTCGATTTCCTGCATGCGCTGGACTCCCACGCCCGCTCGCACTGGCTTTCCTACCTACGGTCGCTTGCTGTCTTCTTGATTTAAGGCTGCTAATAACGCCATGCGGATTTACCCTTCAACCCCGCGACTGGTGAGGGTATTGATAGAGTTTTTTTCTTCTTTTCTTTTTTCCTTTGATCCCTTAAAATTCAACGAGTTTTATTGGAAGTGGTTACAGTGAAAATTAAAAAATGGATTATACTGAGGTCTCTTTAGATATAACCGTTCGGACTCCGTTGGGAAAGGTTGTGCTGTAATGTCATTTTAGATGCTAGATATTTTCAAGAGACTTTTTTTGAAGCTAATTATGGTAGAAACTGTGCAATAATGGTCTCTCGAAAGCACCCAGATTCGCTGGGTTCGGCCTATGTCTCTCAACCGGCATTGGAGTACGGGGTGCCGGTCTATGATGGGGAGTTTCCCGCACTTGGTTCGGGCGCCGATTGGAAAGGAGGTTGGTTCCTTGCTTTGAGCAAGAGAATACTAGCAAAATGAGATGAAATATACGACGAGTCAAGTGTAAAAATAGTGGAGGGATCAAATGAGAATGGGAGGATGGAATATTTTCTTCTGAATTGGCTGCCAAAAGGGAGGGGAAGTAATGGAAGTGAGAGAAGTATCATAAGAATGGCGGAGAGGGCTCGCACAGTTATTGTCGAATTATGTGTGGTTGCATCGGTGAGACTTCCTCAAAGTTAAGAAGTTTAATCCTGTCTTTTGACATCTGAGGCTATTTGTTAGCAGAACGCTGCACTTCTTTAATCCCCTTACTGGGCTCTCGCTTTAGGGTAGGTGGCTTCTCAATACTAGGCTCTTGCTTAATTGGGGTCCCTGCCTAATACCAGACATTGGGATATTCTGAACCTCGACTGCTCGGATAGCGGCGCCCCAAGGAGTCTTGAGGAGGCCTCTGATTCCTAGCCTCCCATCCTCTCATCTGGCAGCAGCTTGACCTTCACTCCTTTCCGGGGGTGTTCCTGGAGCATCCACAGGTTTCAAGTTTGGCTGTTGGATTATCAGCCTACCAGTTTCTACAGTACCCCAATACCCCCACACACGGCCCTCCAAGAGCCACATCAACCATACAGCTCTTCCCTTCCCGGCCCGGAGGTTAGACTACAGTGGCGGCCTCTTCTGGGGGCGCATTACAACCAATATAACCTTATCATAGCAATGATCTAACTGCAGTCTGAGAATCCGAGAACATCTCCGGGAGTTGCGCTTGGCATATACGGTCAGATAGACTTCAGCACTCATAGCAGTTATCCATGAATTTGGCACCGGAGAGGGATAGAACCATTTTCGTTTATTGAGAGGGGAGTGCCATCCCTTGTCGATCTCTTTCACCCTAGAGATGTTCTCCTTCATTCACACTCCACGTCGGTCGAGAAGAGCTGCGCTGTGATTGGGTATTCGCTTGTGAAAAAAAGACACCGCTTCCCCTTGGTGGGTGTGGCCGGACACTGTCTTGTAGGATTCGCCCTTGTCTTCCGACATGGTGGCGTAAGTGCCGGGTTCCCTCCGGTAGAGAATCTTGGGCGGGGGGATTACTCCGAAGAGGTATTTTAGCCAGTTCTCTGGCGCAGGGTTGTTGTTGGTTCATCCTCTCTACGTCCACTGAAAGCTTCTAGGCTGGAGAGGGGGTTTCTCCCGTGGGCATTCCCTCGTCGGTCCCTTAGATTTAGGACGGGCGGAGTACTGTATGTGGTGGTGCAGATGGCCAGTACCATTGAGTGTTGGAGGTCTATCCGTCCACACTACCGTAAGGAATCCCCCCGTGTTGGGTGGTGGATTCACCCTTCGGAGAAAACTTGCGAATGGAATCGGCGGAGAGGATCGGTCGGTCGTTCGGTAGAAGTTTGTCGAGCCGTGCATTACTAGTATTGGAATGTACTGTATTCGAAGCAAGTGCAATACGAGACTGGATTTCAAATTCTGGTCGACACTCCAACCTTGGATGTATTATAGTCTACGGACGAGAAAGACAGTCAGAGGCTTCACGTGCTATCCGATAACTTCAACCGGAAAGACGCGCGGAACTTTGCCTGCAGTGAGTTTCTAGCTCAGGTCCACAAGCCGGATCGCCTTGATTCTCGGTGGAAATACTCTCGCCAATTATAAAGGAAGGGCCCTTGTGATTCCTGATGCTCTCTACCAGGGTATGGACGTGGATGATCAGTCCGCCGGGGGTTAGACGTATCAGGGCCTCATGCCCGTCTGAGCAATTTCCGTGCCAAATTCATTCTTCTAAAGCGACTAGACAAAAGTCTTGGTGAAATGCTTAGTAAGTGACCCAAATAAGTGAATTGCGACCGTAGATTGTTGTTATTCTTTAGAACCACCGTGACACCGTGCCCCCCAAACCGGTTAAAACAACAAAAACAAAATACCATGAGATGATGAATGTAGAGAAAGGCATGATAATTGCCTTTTTCTGGGTCTATCAGCAAATCTCAATAGTGGCAAGGCTGGTTGAATGCTCCTGGTCAACAGTTTGGAATTTCTTAGCCTATACCTTGGAAAGGGCTAGTATCAATAATTTACCTCACTCCAGTTGCCCTAGCAACCTTAGCAAGAGAGATCATCACACAATTCTGAGAGAAGTGCACCAACACCAGGATTGGACAAGGCAGCAGTTGCATGATAAATGTGCTTCTCAAGTTTCACTAGGTGTCACAAATGGTGACGGAGGTGGAAGATTTCCTATGTCATGAAAGACTCAGAACAGAATGTCAGGAGGACTGAGTAAGGCTAACCAGTAAGGCTTACCGGTAGGGCAGATTGGTTAGGTTTTTGTACCATGACTCACATTATGGTCATGGGGTCTTAAACAACTCATAGTTGTGAGTTGTTCACATACTATGATTGGTTAATATGTTTGGACGGCTCACAATTGTAAGATTGCATGATGGAATGACTTTCACATATGACTCAGTTAATAAGTCATAGGTCTCATGCATGTGACACACTTAGTGCACATGACTATCGAAGGTGACTCAGGGGCATAAGTCACAGGGTTAGGGTTGGCATGAAGAGCAAGTTGTAACTGGGGCTCCCCTATGAAGATGGATCCCAAGAGTGCGACCGCACTGAACAACTTCACTTATCGCCAAATGGTCACACAATGTAAGGGTAAAGTAAATGGTAAAACTTAATATTGTTAAGCCTGACCCTTTACTCAATTAAGGTCTCGAGAGGATTGATTGTTGGAGTAGGAGAGTTCTCGCATAGACTTTCAGGTAGTTTTACCTTATGCCAGAAACTCCCCCATCAGTTTACTCCAACTATTCAAGCTCACCCTGCTCTGCTAAGGGTGGTCTGACACGTCTCCTGGCACCCCCTTCAGGCATACATGTGTCGACACAATCTAGGCAGTGCTCACCTCATATGGTTATCATTTCTGCGGTGCATTCCCATTTTGCTCACCGGAGTGAAAACTTCTTCGTATCGCTGTCTTGCCAGTGGCTAACAGTCAAGACACCTGATGAACTGTACTATCTATGACACCCTTCCCATATGCATCGATCTCTACTTGGCTCTGGAAGCTACCTTGAGCAGTTTATCTATCTACTATTTACGAGTTGCGGGCTTCCGGTGTCTTCCGTGAGATACGGTAGTCCGGGAGTTATCCAATAGACGCTACCCATGACCACTACCCTGGATCTACCTTACCTGGGGTAGGAATCATGCCTTTGGTGTCTTCTGCACTTCCCTTTCAGAGCCTATGGCGTTGGGGACACTTTTGGGCTTGGTAGGTGTAAAACTCTCCCAGTCGCCCCGGCACCACCTGGGACTACCTTTGGGACCCCCACGGTTAACACTTGTTAACTCTGTCAGTTTTGGTCCGTTTTACTCTGAACAACTTAGAGGAGGTACTCTACCTTCCACCCTATGCCCCCTTATATATCCTGAGAACAGCCTGCGATCGACCGGACGGCAGCGATGTATACGGTGTTGCAAGCAGGTCTGCAAAGATTCTTCTTTGCTAGACTGCGCACAACCACACAACTGTTTGCCCATGACGTCCAGGCCTCAAGGTGGGGCCGGAGGGGTGTGATAGGAATAATGTCTCCAATTTGCAGCTTCTTCGGAGCTGCGTAGCTCACCCAATAGCATCCCCTGGAACCCCAGACTCCAGTATTATGCATGGCTTCGTGTGACAAACATTCCAGTCATTTTTCCCAAACTCCTGGAGGGACTTCGTATTGAAAGGTAGGGTAACCCAGAACTTTGGACAGGGTAACCCAAGCCTCATGGCAGGGTAACCTGAGCCTGAGTGTAGGGTAACCTGGTCCAGTGGACCAGATGACTTTTCCCTGTTACCTGGTCTATTCCGTCACTGGAGATAGACACTTCTGACCTTTCTCCAGTTACCCGGCCTAGCTAAGTAACTGCCCCTTCAGAGGTCCCTAAGTGCGCTGATACTACACCCAGGTGTGCCCAGGTACCTTAGTATCTGGCCAGCTGATTCTGTTTATCCTGGAGCCCGGGCTATCGGGTCTCCATAGGTCAAGTACTACCTTGCCTGCCGGTTCCTACCAGCCTGCCTCCCGGCTACCTGTATGTGTGTAGGTTCTGGCTGCCACAGCTCATGTATGCTGGGTCGTTACACAAGTATAAAAGAAGTTGCTAGGACCCAGAAGGATAAGCCCATCATGCTATTATCTTTGTATCTTCTTACCTACAACTTTGTCACTATGCTCTTCACCTATGTGGCCCTGCTGTACACCCACTCTTGTAAGCAAGTTGTCAGACAGGAGCCTTGGGTGCTTAGCTATCTGACTCAGAGGAAGATGTGTAGTCTCGAGTGTTCGACGCTAAGGTATCATCACCTGTATGAGGGCAGCACTAACTGGTAGGAATTGTTACACTATGCACTATTGATAGAATACTGCATGAGGCAGGGGTACACAAATGGTTAGCAACCAAAAGAGGAAAGCTGACCTGAGAGCATGCAAAACCATGATTAGTATGGACAACTGCCTGGCAAAATTGGACAATTTATAACTTCAAAGGTGTCATTTGGAGTGACAAGGGGTTAGTTGAATGTGCATATAATGTGTTTACATCTAGGGTGCTGATCATGTATCATGTATAATAGTAACAGGTAGCATGCCTGGTCGACAGGAGCTGAGAACTGTATTGACTAAAGGAGGCTGCAAGAGGGTGTAATAGGAGATCAAGAAGTAACTGTTTGAGTGAATATATTAAGAATACTGTTGGTTGAAGTGTGCTGTTTCTATCGTGGAATCAGTGGTCTTTAAATACTAGCTCTGACTTATCTGACATATGAGCGATAACATAGTCTCTTTCAAAGTATCTGGCAATACCTTTGAGACATAACAAGTATTAAGTGATATTATGAAACAGAATATAAAATATTTAAAGCATTAAGCCATATCTTTGAAATATAACAAGTATCAAATAATACTATGAAACAAAACATAAAACATTTAAAGTAGCAAGTGATATTTTTGAAACATAATAAGTAACAAGTGATACAATAAAACAAAATATAAAACATAACCTAGTACTGATACTGGTTGTAGTGCATGAGATCCTAGTCAGTAGTAGTTCTTCCAGTACCAAGATGAAAAGTGGCTTCCAGATTGTATACACCCTATAGGAAACGGAAAGAGTATTATCCTAATAGTATGAGACTGTTTTTGGGGTCGAAATTGGGGTACCTCTGTGCTACTGATTACTGGTTCTGTTAATCATTGGGTCTATTTGCATCTATTGGAGTACAACAATTCCTACTAGTTAGCGCTTTCTTACATGGGTGACAATACCTTACCCTTGAATGTTTGAGACTTTGACTGCTTTCTCTGAGTCAGATAGCTAAACACCCAAGGCTCTTATCTGATGACTTGTTCATAAGAGTATGTGCACAATATTGCCCTATAGGTCCGGAGTAAAGTAGTAAAGTTATAGGTAAGAAGATACAAAGATGATAGTGTGAAGAGCTCATCCTCCTAGATCCTAGTGATCTCTTTTATACTCGCTCTTCACACCAACCTTAATCCAGTAACTCATACCCATGAGTCACTTGCCATAATCATGTGTACTAATTGTATCATATATATGAGACTGATGACTCACTAACTGAGTCCTGTACGAAAGTCATTATACCATGTGACTCGCAACTGTCCGCCATTCAAGCATATCCATCAATCATAATATACTAATGACTCACAACTGTGAGCTGTGTGAGACCCCATGACCCCAACTGTGAGTCATGGCATGAAAGCCTAACTAATCTGCCTTACTGGTAAGCCTAACCAAGTTTCTCCAACATTCTGTTCTGAGTTTTTCATGATGTAACTAATCTTCCATCTCTATTACCATTTATGACATTAGCCCCTTTCTCCCTTCAGCCTGAGTTTCATCAGGCTTCGCTTCCTAGTACATCCTTCTTCTTTCCTCACTAGCCACTGCATACTTCTGGGTCTGTAACTCATAGTTCTATGTGGTCCAGCATTCCTCTAGCAGCAAATCTTTGATATCACTCCTGGTCTTATGCTACTGGGCCCTTCTCTCCTCTTCCCCTCCTAACTTTCTCTTTACTACCTACAGTCCTTCGACTATGTACCTCAGTCAGTTGATTATTCTCTCATGTTGCTCAATCAATTCCTTTTGTCATATTATTATTTCATCCTGGCTCTGTATTGTTTCATGCAGGATATTCTTCGACATGAACAAGACTTTGTGCCCCCTTCTCCCTTCTAGCTCTATCCTTGGAGCTTGTTGTTCTGCTTCTTTTTGTAGTTAGGAGTGGTAGGGGCACAACCTATGCCTTCAGTTCTGCTGGTTAACCTTGTAGTGTTTTGGCCAAGTTGGAGCCCCCAACTGGTCTCCTTTCTATGTTTGTTGTTGCCAGAATTAGCCCACTCCTGGCAGTGGTCCAAGTCCCTCGTCCTGGTGGTCTCTGTCAGCTATCAGTTTTGTCATTCCTTTACGTCTTTGTAGATTGTGTAGCCATTGTGACTGCACACCATTTAAGTTATTTCCTATGGTCCTTTCTTTCCGCCTCCATCTCTTCTGTCTCTTTCTGTACTCTTAGCATATTCTTCTCAAATTCTTGGCAGTCTTCAACTGCCATCTAGCTGTTTTCTTCTACCTTAGTGTGGATAGCAGACTGGTGGTTTTTGTGGGTAGTGCTGGTAGAAGAGGAGGACAACTACTTTAGTATTAGTAAAATTGGTGGCGGGTCACTACTTCTTATTGTGTTCAGGGGAATAACCAGTCCACTTAACATGGTATCAAAGTTTATTGTAGTGTAAATAAGAATCGATTATTGTTATGAGTTTGTATTTGTCTTTCTGGCTATTTGAATAGTAAGAGTGGAAAATATTTTCTGAGAAGGGAACATGTTTGAGTTGAGTTTGAGAAGTGAGATGTGGACTGTATTATATATGGCCCTCCAAGATGGTAGGTCAAGTTTATAAGTACGACTCCACACTTTTGCCAAGATTGCGAATGGTTCAATTTCATGTTGTTTAGTTTCTTTACCAGTCTCATAGTTTATATATTTCATGGTAACAACTATACCATATCTCTTGATTGTAGGTTTGGATTCGGCCTTCAGTCTTGACGATAGTTTTTCTTTTGTCTAAGCTGTGCTATGACTATTTCTGTTCACAATACTTTATGGAGTAGTGCTATATCGTCAGAGTTCATTATCTTGCCTTTGGTCAAATGATCTATCATCTCTTATTCTGGATTCTGTCCATAATTTGCATAGAATGACATGTTTTTAATTGTCTTCTGTCTTCTGTTGTTGTAGGTAAATTCTGCCATTTGTAGATCTTTATTCCAGTTATCGTGCTAATAGTTGATGTATGCATGAAAATATTGTTCCAATATCCTATCGACTCCTTTAGTTTGTCTATCTATTTATAGATGGAATGCTAGGCTTAGCCTTCATTGAATGCCCAGTTTCGCTATTATTTCCTTCTATACGTCAGAGATGAATAGCGATTCTCTATTGGTTATCACATCTTTTGGTGGACCGTGAAGTTGAAAGATTTGTCGCAGAAAGATTAGAGCAAACTGCTGTACTATTATGTCTTTCCTGCATGGAATGAAAGGACTCATTTTAGTCAGACAATCCACTCTGATGAGGATGGCATTATAGCCATCTGATATTGGTAGGTCCATGATGGAATCCACCGATATGGATTTTTATAGTCTATTGGGTGGTTCATCTGGTTTTAGTAGTCTGTAAGGTGTGTGTTATATGACTGTTGTCTGTGCACAAATATCACAATTTTTAATATATTATTTGATTATTTCTTGTATTCCTGGCCAATAGTGTTGGCAGTATATAAGGTTGGTAGTTTTTGCTGTTTCTGCATGACCTGCTACTAGTAAATCATAGTTTCTTTTTATCAAATCCATCTGGATTTCCTCAGTATCTCGTATTTATATCCTATTATTATATCAGAGGTAGTCACCATCCTACTTGCATAGCCTAAGTACAATATCTTTCATTTTCTTATCTCCCATTTCCACTGCTTGTCATATCTGCCATATTCTCTGGTCCTTTCTGCTCATCTCCTCGATTGTGTTGTTTATAACATCTTGAATTTCTACCATCTCCATAGTTTTGAAATATCTCTTCTTTGAGAGCCATATTTGTTGTCTTTTGGTGATCCTTTCATCTTTATTAGTTTTTAGTTTGTCCTTTGCTTGTCTTGGGAGGATATCGGGCTTCTCTCCTTCTTTTCCTAGTCAATATTTGATCTTGAAGTTTTATTGGCTCAGCCTTTCCATCCACTGAATTTGGCAGTCATTTAGTTCCTTCATTATCATCTATGATACTAAGATCTTGTCGTCAGTTAGGACCTTGGTGTGATGGTTGGTATTCTGCACATAACATCTCTACTCTTTAAGCGCTTGAACTATCGCTAGTAGCTCCTTGTCATGTTCATTGTAGTTGCTTTCTGCCAGTACTATTATTTTAGACCTGTATGCAACCAGTCTCGATTTTTTATCTGTATACATCTGAGATAGGACCCCAGAGTATACATATTTTGACGTATTTGTCTCAGTTATTATTTCTTTTTCTGAGTTGAAATGCACCTATCCTGGTGCCATCGTGATCTTCGTACTTAACTTGTCCAATACCTTGTTCTGCTTACTTCTCTAGTTCCATTTGACTTTCTTCTTGAGAAAGTGGTATATTGGCTTCGCCTACTGGCTGAATCTATCCATAAAGTGATAGTAGAAGTTGCAAAAGGTCATGAAATAATAGATATCTCCTGGAGTTTTTGGTGCTTTCCATTCCTATATCACCTGGGTTTTGACTGGATCTTTCTGAACACCATCTTGGTTGATGATAAAGCTAAGGTATTCTACTTCTTGTTTGTGGAACCTGTACTTTATAGGTTTGACCTTTATTTCTGATTTCTGTATTGCTTCTATAGTATTGTTGATATCCTTTGAGTGTTGTTCCATATTCTTGGAATATATGAATACATTGTCTAGGTAGACAATACAGCATATATCTAAGTATCTGCGCCATAATCTGTTGATCCATTGTTGAAATGTTGTGGGAGTGTTTGTCAGCCGGAATAGTATAACTAGATATTTGTTTATTCTATATCGAATCGTGAAGGTTGTCTTCCATTTGTCCTCTTGCTTGATCCTGATATTGTGGTATGCCTTGTTGATATGAAGCTTGGCGAAGTATTTTGCTTATCCTAGTTGGTCTGGGGCCTCAGGGAATAGTGGTAGTGGGTATCAATCTTTTTCTCTTATCTTGTTAAGGGTATAATAGTCCATGCACAGTCTCAGTTTTCCATCCTTCTTTTGTATAAACAGGATCATTGATTCTCCTTCTGTGAAGGAGTCTCTGATCTAGCCTCATTACAAGTTCTAAGTCATGTATATCTTGAGTTCTTGAAATTTGGTTTTGCTGGAAGAGTAGATCCTTTTCGTAGGGAATTCTGTATCCTTCTTGGACTTTATTTCCAAGTCTATCCCTTTCTGATATAGTGGTACTTCTTGTGTATTTTAATCTTGGAACAATTCCAAATGTTGGTGGTAGTCTTTTGGGATTGACTAGCTCCATGGTTTGTCTTACTTGTATCACTTATATTGGATTGTCAGTTTTGCACTAATAGTGATTTTGGCCAGTGTGGCCAGGTCTTGATACTATAGTCACTTGAGAATTCCCATACTTTCTCTGCACCAGCAGAACTTCCTGAATATAGATGCTGTAATTATGCAGATCTCAATTTCTCATGATAGTTTCTGCTCTTTGCTTGTTATTTGATCTGTAGTTTCAAATCTCTTCCTTGATTGTATAGCTTCATTGAGAGTCTCTACTTCTTGGAGCTTATTATCATTGATCTTTTCAATATTCAGTTGTGCGATTTGGTTGCCTTGTTCTAGGTAGTATTCTTTATGGTATAGATTTGTGAGGACTACCTTTACCTAACCTGTATAATCAGTATCTATTACTCCTGCATTGGTTATAAGTCTATACTTGACTGCTAAACCACTATGTGGGATAATTCACCTATAAGTGCCTGGTGGTAGTCTAATAGCTATTCCCATAGCTATCGTCATCTACTCTCTGTCAGATATTCTTTGTTGTTTATTAGTGTACAGTCATGTCTGGAAAGTCTTCGCACCCCTTTATAGCAACGGATACCACCTACGACCCCACCCTACAACATTTCCCAATAAATCTAAAAGTATGTAAATAAAATAATAAAATTTACATTTATATTATTGACTAGCGTGAGTAGAAATATCAATAATAACAAAGCTAAAATATTATTGGTTTGTACTACCTTACACCAGAGCTGAAATTAGTGAAATTTATTAAGAGACTTCAACAAAAAACTTTATACTACACAACTGGAACTCAAAACTCGATAAGCAAGAACTTAGGAACAAAGGTATAAGTTATAGTGCTCAAGATATAGGAGATTATTTTGTGCTAAACTACATATTGTATAAATAGCAAGGTTGTTATTAATATACAAGTTTAATTACATTAATTGAAATAGTATAAAAGAAGAATTAAATATAAGAGTCTTCTTATTTAGGACTCTAAAATTACTTTTATAGTAAATAATACCTTCTAAAGATTGTACAGAAGTTATTTGGAGGTTATTTAGTCCTATTGTATGCACAAGAATCAAAATTCAAACAGGTGATTAGATATTTTTAAAAAAACTAATAAGCTTGTAGTTTGTGATCTATAATAGACAACTGAAACATTGATTTAAAAATATTTTATACTATAGGTTAGATCTACAACTAGATAGAGATTATTTTGATGGTAGAAAAATATATTAAAAATATTTATACAATAGTAGTATACTTCAAAGAAGGTCTTTTTATATTCATATTTATTATGTATCAATTTTGACTACTGGTAGAGGAGAACACTACCAATTCCTATAAGACTTATGAACAAAATACTTATATATCTTTAAAAGTTATGGCTTACTCTCTATCATTAATTAATACATGTTCTTCTATAAAGGTAGAGAAACTACATACATAATATTTTCACTAAAATACTTATGTGGAGAAATCTCAACTCATTAATTCAGTTTTGATGGACACTTTATTTATGTATTATATTCTGATTCACAATTGCCCAAATATCACATACATTTCATAGTGAATTACTTTCATAGTAGGTTATAAAGATAAAAAATATTCTACAAGGTCTGTTTTAAGTAACTACATTTTGGTTAGTATTTAAACACAATAGTCTGTAAACAGTATCTGATGACAAAACTTTACCATAATTTTCAAAGATAGTTTTTACAGCTTATATTTCACTATGGCTTTGAATTAATTCTGTTGATTTCTTTATTTGTGGTCATTGTGTTCATTGGTATTCACTTGGTTGTATTGGTTAGGGGTGCGAAGACTTTCTGGACATGACTGTACAGGTTGTGTCCTACCACTTCTGTTGAACCCTTGGTAGGTACTTTTGCCTCATTGGTCAACTTCTTGGCTCAGATCTATTGATATACTAAGGCTCTCCAGGTGCTTTATTCTTTCGGGGCCTAGAGCTTGGAGAACTTTATGACTAAGGTCAATTCAAGGGATTTCGCTTTGGGGGTCGTGTATAGTACCAGTGGACTGTTCTGATATTTGGTTGCACCCTGTTCCTTCATGAATGTAATTTTCTTGTTTTACTACTTGCTCATAGGAGCATGCTGTCTTACCTACACTATTCCTAGTACAACGTCATCACTTTGCACATTGACTACCTGCAAGATCGCTATTTCCCTAAAGCTGCCGATATCTATAAGGCCTTGTGCCCTGTGGGTAATTAGTCTGCTGATACTTTTCATGCCATCTGCTAGATGTACTTCTCTGGACTTTTTGGCCTGAATCGTGGTAAGGCCATGTTCGATGTATATTCCTTTGTTGATGAAGTTTCCTGTCACTTCTGAGTCAATTCATATATATATTGTAACCATTTCATTTTCTTTGTGTAATAGTGTCTGAACTATGATATAATCTCCTTTATGTTCTATAGGTTTCACCCATAATTTTGTGTAGTGGTTTGTCAGGTTGGTGGGTTTCAGTCATATCTTGTCTCTCAGACCACCTATTGTTGGGGACAGTCGTCTTTTTCTCCTTTGTTGTCCTCAGTGTTGAGATTTATCTCATGTTGTCTGGTCAGAGCTAGTGCCTGATGTTTTGGCCTGGTGTATCCTATTCTCCCAGATTGGGCTCTATTTCATCCATCCCTGAGCAACCTGTGGTTGTATAGTATATGACAACCCCTTCCACATCCTAGACCTAGCCTACTCTTCATTTGTCTTTCATATTCTTGTTGGGACAGGTTGAGGTTCAGCCTGCTCCTTGTAGTGTTTAGATCTATTGTGACCCCGCCTTCAGTTATTCTGAGTGGTGCTAGCGTGAATATTCTATCTTAGTTTTGTGGTATTGTTCTGCATTTGCTTATCATTCTACCTATCAGGATATGTTTGATCATGTCCAACAGTTGTTCTCCTTCTATTGCTTGTACAGTGAAATCTACTGTGGTTGTAAATTTGGTTTCCACCTTACCTCATGCAACTTGCAACTGGATGTTGCATACTTGGAGCAGAAATTGCCAAGGTATTTCACTGTCATATTCTGCCTCCATGGCAAGATACCAGAATTTATTTCAGAAGTCGGTCATGTTCTTTTTTCCTTGTTGCATAGTTTTCAACTTGTTTTGTACTCTTAGCTTTACATTGATGTTTGCGAACCATTCTTTGAAGACTTCCTTGTAGCTATCCCATGTTTTTTATCTCCTGTCTTTTAATTTTTTGAGGTATAGGGTTATCCATTTGCTAGCCGTATCATGCAAAAGTGACTTAGCATATACTGCCTTGGTAGCATTCTAATCTTCTCTATAGTCTTTGACTTGGAAGTACTACTTGCGCTATAAGTGGGATTCTCATAGCTTCCTTCTTTCCTCCATAAAGATGTCAAGTTTTTTAACCTTTAGTGTACTTCCTCTACTAGGTCTGCCTATCTACAGTATCACTAGTAGAACAGTTAGTTCTTCAGCTGTTATTCCTACCAGTTGGATCAGCAGGATAGTCATTCCTGTTGCAGCTTCTAACATCCTAGTTTCTGTTTCTTTATTCAATGACAAGGTTTCTCCTTGTAGTTCCTCTTCCAGTGTGACTGGACTTGGGGGTCTATCTGTTCCTTGGGAGCTTGCTACTCATTCTAGTTCTTCTCCAAGTCCTGGGAGCTTAAAGCAATCAGTAATTTTGTTATCGTCATAACCATTTGTTTTGTTATTGCTATAGGATTGCCATTGCTACCCACTTGTCTTCTTGGATAGTTAGGCATGTTCTGTTGCGATGCTATCAAATATAACAATTCCTGCCACTTAGCACTCTCTCATATGGGTGATAATACCTTAGCCTCGAACCTTGCAGACTTAGACTTCTTTTTCTGAGTTGGATACCTAAGTACTCAAGGCCTCTATCTGACAACATAATGATAAGAGTATGAGTGCAATGTTGCCATGCAGAGGAGGAGTAAAGTAGTAAAGTTATAGGTAAAAAGATACAATGATAATAGTGTGAAGAGCTTATCCTTTTAGGTTCTAGTAATCTCTTTTATACTCGCAGTTTACACCAACCCTAACCCTGTGACTTATAGTAATGAGTCACCTACCATAGTCACATGTGCTAATCATATCATATGTGTGGAACTGATAATACACTAACCAAGTTCTGTATACAACTTTTTACATCATATGACTCACAACTGCAAGCTCATCAAGCACATCAACCAATGATAATATACCAATAACTTAAAACAGTGAGTAGTATGAGACCCCATAACCCCAACTGTGAGGAATAGTATGAAAGGCTACCTAATCTGCCTTACTGGTAAGCCTAACCAAGTTCCTTTAATATTCTGTTCTGAGTCTTTCATAATGTAACTAATCTTCCACTTCCATTACCATTTATGACATGGAGACCTGTCTACTTCCTGTTAAGGAATAAGTTTGCAATACCATTAGTGATCCAGTATTTCAGCAAGACAATACAAAGGGGTAATGGGTAGAGTCTGTATGGGGTCAAGGGCAGATAGTCCAAGGCACACCACGCCAGGCTGACCAAGAGAAAGAGGCAAGTGTACAAATAAGAAGTGCTTGTATCAACCCTCAAGGGATTCAAGGACAGGTTCTCCGGGATCAGGGATCAGGGTCAGGGTTCATGGCTTCTGGTGATATGAAGGAGAAATAAAGTTGTAATTCCTAAGCACAGGGGTAGATAGGAAATTACCAGATTGTGTAAGGAAAGTAAATCTCAGAGGGACATACCCCTTTAGATAACAAAAGAAATCCTCCACTGACAAATTTCAACACCCCTAACCCTTTCCTCCAGGGCAGCCATGATCTGTTCTCAGTTTCCATGATGTTCTGTTGCTGTAATGGGGAGAGTCCATGTGGAGTTCAGGGCAGATAGTCTAAAATACACTACCCTAGGTGAAACAAGATAGCAGAGCAAGTATACAAACAAGACATGTTTGGACCAAGGCTCAAGGGGTTTAAAGACAAGGTCATGGAGATCAGGGTCAGGGTTCCAAGGGTCCTGTGACGTGATGAAGAAATAAAGTTGTAATTTCTATGTACACGTATAGACAGGAAATTACCAGGTTGCATAAAGAAAGTAAATCTAAGAGGCGTACACCTGTTTATATAACCAAGGAAAATCCCGCGCTGACAAATCTTTAATATCCCTAACATCCCTAACCGTAACGTGTTTGCATCGGGCCCTAGTCACATAGCAGTACAATAGGAGCAGATGGCTTCTTGGTCAATAAGAAGTGAGTGCTGCTTACTAAACAAGGCTGTGAGAGGGTGTAATAGAAGATTAAAGAAGTAACCATTCAACCAAGTATATATAGAATACTGTCAGTCGAAGTCTGTTGTTTTCATCATGGAAATAAGCGGTCTTTAAATACAGTACATCGGTTATATCCAGTATGAGCGATATTTCAAAACTTTGTGTGTATCAACTGATAGCACACGAAACAATACAAGTATCAACCAATAATGTAAAACCAAACATAAAATATAACCTAGTACCTGTACCAGTTATACTAACCCTTTCCTTCTGTGTAGCCACGATCTTCTATCAGTTTCTATAAGGTTCCTTTCCGGGAAACCTCGGCTAATCACACCTTCCTCTCATATTTCAATTATCCTCACTCTAGTCTCTTAGAATGCGACCAACACTCTAACTTTACCAATCCTCTGGTAGGCAGCCATGACAGTTATGTGAAATTTGGACTAAATGCCTCTTCCTATCACAATGCAACTATTACAACTCAGATCTCTATAGGTACAACCAACACTACAACACCATTTGACCACTGCTGGGTGGCCATGACATGGGCTCTCCTCCACTGTGTCAAAGCCCAGAGTGGCATGTGTTGGTTATTTAGAAAGGGCCCTGGCTTGTTTGGGTTGTAGGAGTGGAACTCATCATTTATAAGCAGCCTGTTGATAGTTTCTGCTGGTTCTCAGGTAGTCTCCTCATATTCCCTCTATCTAATCAGGTGTCCCAGCTGTTCCTGAACCATTTTAGCATCCTTGGCCGCTTTCACCTGCCATTCTTCCTCTCCGTTGACTTCCACCAGTAAACAGGGTGGTACACTCTGTCCAGGACAGGGGTTGTCATCAGCAAGTTCAAGCAAGAAAGCATAAAACATATCATGTATTCTTAGCAAGGCAGGGAGATTAGGGCACTAGACATGAGTAGCTATCTGAATAGTGACTGAGTAGAGGCTGAGGCACTTGTTATCCAGTTTCTAAGAGGGTTAGTGGGTTTAGATATTTCTTGCATTGAGCTATACTTTGTCTCTTATGCTTAAGTGAGTGGGTGGTAGGTGTCCTCAATCGGTGTACTCCTGTTAACGATTCTGAGCATAAGTGATCTCTGCACAGAGTTGGTTGTAGATATCCCTTAGGCACTAAGCAAACTCCCCAGCCTTGGACACCTCTTGAGGGTACTCTGGAGTATCTAGAAAGTCCATCTGGAGGTCACAACCATGGTTGGCAAAAAACTGGGACCGGCTGGTAAATTTGGAGGTATAGTTGTTTGCCACAACTTCAGCTATGGGAAGCCAACAGGACTAATCATCTTGTTGGTAGTTGATATGGGTATGCAGGTATTGTTCTAGGATGGTGTTTATTCTTTCAGTCTGGCTGCCAGTCTAGAAATAGAATATGGTTGAGATTTTGTAGAGTACCTGCAGGCGATTACAGACTACTTGCCAGAATTCAGAGGTAAACTGAGCACCATGGTACGAGGTGATAGTGGCTGGAAGACTGTGGTATTTTCACGCATGAATGAGGTACAATTCAGCTAATATGGGAGTATCGATTATTGTCCAGCAGGGGATCAGGTGGCGCATCTTGATTAACCTATCTATGTATTACAGGATAGAATTGTTGCCCTAATCCTATAGTTGGCCAGTAACGAAATCCATGGAGACATGTTCTCAGGACTTGTAGGGACAGAGAGAGGATATAGTATGCTGAAGGAGACATGGTGCAACGTGTGGCTCTGTTAGCATGTATAACGGTATCTCATGAAACGAGCTTCATCTTGACTGCCGCCAGGCCAGCAAAAATAACAGGAAACCAGTTGATAGGCTTGGGCTCTACTAAGATGATCCATAGCTGAGCGGTTATGGGTTTCTTGAATTTGTCCCTTTTGTAATGCTTGGTGCAGGGGGACATATAGGCAGTCATGGAACGGAAGCCAGTTCCCATCCCTCCAGCATTTCACAATGGAGATAAGATGGAAACGCCTGTCGTCTTGGTCCAGTGCCTTCAGGATCAGTGTTGGAGTCTGGTCACCATTATCTGCCTCCTGCCAAAGATTGTCCAGGTGAGAGGCTGCAGTGGGAAGTGTGACATTTGCCAACGAACTTACAGTATGGGGCTTTAACACCACCTGCATCTAATATTCTCTTCACTACTCTGCCTCTTCTTCTGTTGCTCCTTGCATCTACGTTAAGGTATCTGCTTTTCCATTGAGCGTTCATGGCTGTTATTCAATATCGTAGTTGAATTGAGTATGAAACGCCTACTACTTAGCTTGTCCGTGGTTTATGAGTTGCTTAATACGAAAAAATGTTTCTAGTTGGAATGGTTAGTCAGGATCGTGACCTAATAGCCAATAAGGTAGTATCTTCATTCCTTGAAAGCACGGACTGCAGCTATGAGTTCATTGTCATAGATGCCATAGTTGCACTCAGCCGATGTATGCTGGCAAGAATTGGAGGCTACAAGGTGGACTACTCCCTTCTCATCAGATTGCAACATGATGCCTGCAAATACAAGGTCTGAGGCATCCATTTCGATGATTACATCCTTGATGAAATTGAAATGGGCCAGGACCAGGGCAGTGGTGAAGACTGTTTTGAGGGCTTCAAAGGCCTGCTGGCATTCAGAGGACTAGACAAATAGTTAGTCCTTTTTAGTAAGTGCGGTAAGAGGTCTGGCAAGGTGGAAATAGGTACTGATGAATCAACAACAGAGGTTTCTGAACCCCAAGAAAGCACACACATCCCGTACATGCTCTGGTATAGCCCAGGCAATAATACTTCCTATCTTAGCAATGTCTATATAGATTCCTTGAGTGGTGATGATGAATCTGAGATACTCAACTTGGCGCACATGGAACTCATACTTTTGCAGCTCAACTTCTACTTCAGCATTGGCCAATACTTGCAGGACCCAACAGACATTTTTGACAAGTTCTACTTCAGTCTCACTATAAATGAGGATGTCATCCAAATAGTTGGCACAGAAGGAGTCTAAGCCAGGCCATATGATCTTATTGATGTATGCTGGGAAGTTGGCAGGAGTATTGATGACACCAAACAGCATAACTTTGGACTGGTACAAGCCATATTGGGTCTGAAAAGCATTTTTCTATTCTTCCTCTTTCTTTATACGTATCTAGTTGTACACTCCTTAGATGTCCAACATGGTGAAGATTTTGACATTCGAGATTTGCATAAACGTTTCTGTTAGCAAAGGACAGGGCCACTCTCTTTGATCCTCCCCTTGTTTAGTGCCTAATAGTCTACACATAACTATAATGATCCATCTCTTTCCTTGATTAATAGGATAGGAGAAGTCACCAGCAGGGTGGAGGGACAGATAAAGTCCTTTTTAAGATTCTCATAGAGCCAACCCCATAATATCCCCAGCTCTGGAGGGGACAAGATACATATGGGCTGAAAAGGAGGTTTCAACCCTGATAGCAGGAGAATGGCATGGTCGTCTGGTCGGTGTGGAGGTAACTGGTTCTGTTCCTTTTCCAGAAACAGCAGCATAAAGTCATGGTATTTCAGTGGGACAATATATCAGACTTCTTGTTCCTGAAGTACCTAGTGGCCTAGATCATATTCAACAGTATAGGCTTTAAGGAAGTGCGGGATCTCTTCTTCCACTTCTTGGATACTAGTTACGTCGCAGGTGCAGTTTTCCAGACAATAGTCAGATTCAAAGGTAATGGCATTGCCAGTGAAGCAGATTGTCAAATTGTGTTTTAACCAAAGGATATCAAGGGTCAAGAGGTAACCGCCCAGTTTGGTGATAAAGCCTGGCAGGGATTCTAGGTGGTCATTGATCTTCAGCTCAATCTGGGTCACGTCGGTAATAGCATTGGAGCTGATCGGCCTTCTATCTATTCTACTAATTGAATGGTTTCTTTTAATTCGAACAATGGAGGTAGTGGCAGTGAGTGAAGTCTTTATCCATAAATGTATATTGAGTTGCTTCTGAGTCAATCAGGGCTTAGGAACAGATTATGTTTTTGTTGTTTATGGTATCACAGGTGATTGCCAAGTGGTTATCTTCAATTTCATTTTTCATTTAATTCAAAGACAAACTAGATATAGATATACAAGAAAAAGACTTGACATGTCCCATGTCAGTACCATGTTTGGCACATGGGATGACTAGTTTTCCAACTGTTTGGATTCTGGGCAGATGCCCTCAAGGACTATCAGAGGGTCAAAAGGCAAGGTGGTGGCAGCTTGCATGCGATAGAGTCCTTTGTTTAGGCACTATCTGGCCAGATGTCTATGACCTCCATGGTATAGGCATAGTCCTCTTCTCATCCTGTTGTCCAACTGTGTGTCGGTCAAGGTTCATCATCCCGCAAAGAGGTTTATGGGGCCTGAGAGCATCCCTATAGAAGTTATGGTAGTAGGAGCATGAGTGATAAAGTGAGATTGGGTGGCCACAGGAGCACACTATAATGAAGGGAAGGCGTACTTCTTGTCAACCATACAGGCCTGGATATTATTGTCCAACCTTTTTACCAACTTGGCATAGGCTGTCAGAGTCTTAAGAGGGTCAGTGATGCTGGTTAGAGCATCCTTTAGCTCCAAGCTGAGACTTTGGTATAGTGCATACCACTTAGTGGTATTATTCCAGTTAGTATGGGTGGCCAGGCACTAGAAATCTGCAAGGTATTTTATGAATGTACCCTGCTTCTGGACGAGATTCCTTAATCTCCTTTCTGCTGTGGCCGCACAGTTGGGATCTCCAAATGCTTATTCTATTTCTGCCAACAGGGCCTTGGTGCCAGCGTAGTTGATACTCTTGCTGGTAACATTGCATTATACCTGCAGGATGGTAGACCCTGTGAGAAGGCCAATAGTGTATGCGAAATGGTGTTGTTCACTGTTGAACTGGTAGTGGTTCCCACTGAGTTTTATACAGAGTTGGGCGGAAAAGAGTGATATTTGTTCATGGTACCAGTAAACCTCTCTCAGTTCAGGATTGAAGCTTTCTTGCTACTGCCTAGTTGTGCAGCAGGACCTGCTGGGGTATTAGCGAGTGTATCATTGAGTGAGGTGACCATCATGTTCACACTCGCTAGGTCCTGTTCACTAGTAGCAAGGTAGGCCTCGAGGCCTTGGCCTACGCGGCAGAGGGTCTGACGTTCTTTGGTCAAGGTATGTAGTTGTTGTTCCAATTGTTCATCAGTCGGAGACTCAAGGAGTGCTGAGAAGTTTACGGTCTGGAGGAGGATGTCTAAGATACAGGTGAGATAGTAGTATATCTGGTCATGGGTCAGGTTGCCTAACTGTTCATTAGATAAGCTGGCAGTCGGATCCAGATTGGTGAAGAGCTGGGGGTAAATTTCCATGGATTGTGACATAGTATGGTACAAGTTGGATCCTCGCGGATGCAACCTTGTATAATGGGCAGGGTCTATGTGGTATCAATGGTAGATAGTTTAAGGCATACCACAGCATGCTAGACAAGAGAGAGAGGTAAGTGTATAAACAAGATAGACTTCTTTCAAGCCTTGCAGGATTCGAGAACAGGGTCTTGAGGATCATGGTCAGGGTTCATGGGTTTCAATGACGTGAAGTAGAAACAAAGTTGCAATTCCTAAGTATACAGGTAGAGAGGAAATTATCTGATTGTGTAAGGAAAGTAAATCTTAGAGGGGCACACCCCTTTACATAACAAAGAAAAATCCTCTCTTGACAAATTCCAATGCCCCTAACCCTTTCCTTCTGCACAGTCATGATCTTCTATCAGTTTGCATGAGGTTCTGTTATACAAAACCTCAACTAAATACCACTTCCTACTACAATGCAACTATTACAACTCAGATCTCCATATATGCAACCAATACTCCAAGGCCATTGGACTCCTGCCAGGTGGCAGTGAGAAAAGGACCATACCATGATGGTTGTTCAGGAATAGTATGATGCCAATAATATTCCACTTGAGGACCACCCTCCCTGCTTGCCAGACCCCAATTCATTTGAGCACATGTCGTTTGAACTAAAATGGTGGCTTTATAAACAGTACCCACAAATTACAAACACATCTGGAAACCTTAAGAGGATTAAGCAGAGACTTCGTAAGGATCTTTCAGATATGTAGGAGACAATACCACTAGAGTTCTTTGAGAAGCTATGGAAGTCTATACTAGTCTGGGTTCAGGCTATCATTAATGCAAAAGGAGGGTACACCTATTATTAGAAATTTTCTTTTCTCTCCGTACTATTTAATTTATTGCTAGTCTTAACCTTACCTGTACTGTACTGGTGCTGTTCCTAAGTAATTATCAAGTTACGACTATAACAATAGTGAAGAAATTGCAGAATAAGCGAAATTATGTGATTATCAAGACTTTTGTTTAGTTGCTTTATTTCCTATGATTGTGGAATGCTCATGCCTCCTTAATCTCTGGGTATCCTATCACCAATATCCGCATCTGTGCAACTGCAGTACTGTATGAGTGACCATGTCAAGGTTCCTACCAATTGTATAACTATACCCAGTTCCAAATCTTGCGGCGCATCCACGATGTGCCTCTCAGCCCAATGCAAGATTTGAAGTTTTATACTTTAAAGACTATATAAATACCACTCCACCTTTCAGCAATTGTTTTAATTGTATATTTTGCTTTCTAACCAATTATTTCAGTTCTTTATAAACTGGTTTCCAGTGCTTTTTCCAGTCTTCTAGTACTTCCTTTTGAAATCTTTTGGCTTGCCACTATACCTGTTCCACTTCCTTAATTGTATCATCCTCTTGTTTCTTTTGTATTATAGCCCTAGCATGACTAGCATATAATACTACCGCCTTATGAATTGATTTCTATATCCATTTTTGTCCAGTAAGTCGTGCATGGTCTATCACTTGAGTATGTTTAAGGTCCTTCTGGGCTTGTGCTCCTATATACGCCTGAGCGAAACTGCCTTGAATAAAGCAATTAAGGGAGCA
The DNA here is from genome assembly GCA_003182015.1 of Tuber magnatum. Taxonomy (NCBI): domain Eukaryota; kingdom Fungi; phylum Ascomycota; class Pezizomycetes; order Pezizales; family Tuberaceae; genus Tuber; species Tuber magnatum. Next base: position 2,543,837 of record PYWC01000007.1, read on the forward strand.
TTTGAAGCTTAGGGAATCGGAATTGAAGTACCAGAGGCAGTCTGCTTGGCATTTTAAGGAGCATACTGTGTGTAGTATTGTAGTTTCTAATGTGTGATCTGGTAAGGGTATTATTGGACTCCGATTTGGCACTTAAACTTCAACTTCGAGATCCAACATTCCAGCATACTCATATAGACGACTTAGAACCAAGTCAGGATTGTAGTGTATGAGACCTGTTTTGCAAAATAGTGACAGAATTGTTGACCTCTTAAATGCCTGCTGGTGAATAGAAGTAATCATGAAAAAAAGTCGACTTTATTAAAGTCTGAGCAGCCAGTTTGAGTAGCTCAATACATTGCTTCCACATGATAGTGCTTTAGGGGTTAGAACACTGTTATATTAAGAGGTTGCAATAGATGGGTAGAGTGAGGAGGTAAACCAAATGGAATTATTTTGTTTTGATTACAAAACTCAATAAATTCACAGGTATAGTGAGATCTATGACTATTCAGGAGATGTAAGCAATAAACTCCCACTTGTCTATATTCTAAAAACCTCTGAAAGTGGTGAAGCCAATTGATTGATAATATACCATTTGAATACCCAGTTTCAGAAACTAAAAGCAAAACATCATTCTCCAAGCTCGTCTTAGTACTCTAATTCTCTATATGAACCACTCCTGGCAATATCAACATTGGTAGTAAAACCTCCCCATCTCCACTGATCAACTTATAAGAAGTAACTAGGTCTCGGTTACTTGAACTACCAAGACATGATTGGTACCCAGCATTTACAGTAACGATCCAATGATCTTTATCTATCCCAATTCAGAACCTAGTTTCATTGAAGTTATATTGATCACATACCTGAATACCATTCTCATTACATATCAATTTATACCACTGAAACCTGTCCAGAAGATCATCTAGGTGGTGTGGACTTTTGCTGTTTTGATTGGGAATCTTCTGTTTATGAATCTGAAACTCTGGGTATTGTTCCAGAAACCTTGAAGTCCACATTGAATCAACAGTTGGAGGGGTAGATACGGGATTGCTTCTGGACAGTCTTCTTTTGAGGATCAAATTTGTGCACTTTGTGATCATTGAAACGCATGCTGATGTTCCAATTGAATCTAGACACTTCAAATACAAGTATACCACTAGCTCTTTAGCATTAAAAAGGCATTTATTTATTCCTGGACACTCAGATTTTGATTGTTGTCCATTCCACCTTGCCCTTAACTGTGTTTTAGGAACCTGAAACTCATGTGCTGTTGTGGCAATATTTGGTTTCTCAGTTTTAGATAACTTCTCACATGCATCTCTGATCCTATCCTCAATCCCTGCATAGTTTTGGGACATGGAAACTGCTTCAGTAATCAGTCGTTGGTGGATGGAGTTGGTATGGATAATGAATCTTGCATTGAGCTAATATCTTGTGTTGAGCTGAGAGGCACATCTTAGACGTGCCACAAGATTTGCAACTGCGCACAGTTACACAATTGGCTGGAACCTTGGCAGGGTTTCGGCATCTGCCGTATTAACTCGATAAATTGAGTAGCGCCTTGGTAAGGTTTTATTGCCTGGGACGAGCGTATATGGACAAGATCGCAGGTTAACAGGGGTTTTGGGCTCTTTAGCAGCAGTTAATGTATTCTTCCCATTCCCTTTTACTTCATGAACTAGGGAATTTTCGTCTCAAAACGTAGATTAGAACCCTGCATGGAGGTACGGTACCGGTACTCAACTTGTCGGGTTAGTACGGTACGGTAGTTTACCAAATCTATCCTTAGGCAGGATTTGGTGAAGCAAATTAAAGACCCCCACATTTTATTAATTTTAGTGAAATTCAGTGCCGCTTTCTACTGGGATGCTGGACCCTGAGGGAGTGGGGAAAGCGGGGGGGTTTGGCCTAGGCTCTGCCTTTCAGGTTGCAAAGTATGTGTTCTGGCTTTATCCCCATTTCTCTCACCAAAGATATACTTCCCGACGGAGTGTTGTTGGACATGCATGAAAATTCAATGTTTTTTTCCAGTCAAGCTGTAAATGCCGGTACCCCCCCGCGATCCCGATTTTATATTGCTGTAGCGGTTGTCACCCTCATTGGGGTTGGTAACTCTCTAACTATAACAATGCCGGAATCAAAGCAAATTTGTATAAACCCTGTTTGCCAAATAGTCTCAACAAGACGCAGACCCCAATCCAACCCGTAATCTTGCGGCTCTCGCTTTCCCTGGGACAACCACTGGGCGATTGATTTCTCCAACCATACTTACGTACTAACGGTCTCCGGCGGCGGCGCTGGGAGGAAGTACCAGATACACAATTCTGCAATGTATGTCGAGAATATAAGGGGTTGAATCATAGAAATCCTGCTAATCAGTGAGAAAGAAAGTCTACCGCCAACAGAAGGAGAAGGAGAGAATACCCTCTGTGTTCGGCAATTGCACCCGCAGCGATTGGAAAGGTTGAAGTTCCCACAGCGCCAAGCGCGGTGCCGATTCCAACGGCAGTGACGTGTAAGTGGGGAGGTAGAAGGGTAATCAGCGTTTTTAGCATCTAACTTTGTTAACTAATTCTTCGTGGACAGGGACGGCCAGGGTTTAAGTTACCAAAGGGTACAATGGACCGCAGAAGAAGCCTTGCAGGCAAACGCTGTGCATTGTTAATATTTCTTTAGCATAAGGAAGGTGGGTAGAACTTACGCGGTGGAAGCTCCGGCAAATGTTGGGAGAAGCCAATACATGAGCACTAACACTATCGATAAGGAGATGAAGAACGAGACGGGGCCTTTCCCTCGCCATTTGGGAGGAACCGCTCCATCAACCCATACTAGGACAAAACGACCAAGGGTGAAGGAGAACCAGTACATTGAATTAACGATACTAGCATTGGAAAAAGAGCCGCCGCGAGCATCGGTGAGATAGGTGAGCTACATAATTAGAAAGGTGTTTAAGATTCCTGAGGCTAGATGCTTACCATCCAACTGCTAATTGCCGCTTTTTATGGCTGTTAACTTGGGTTTATGGTGTGTTGGATGATGTGTGTACCTACACTCAACACCCCAATTTGCCAGCAAGAATACCCCTAGAAGCCAAGAAGCCTGAACCTGTCAATAACGATGTCCCGGGAGTATGACCTGAGCAGAGTACCTTGCTCCTCAAAATCTCCTTTGCATGGCCCGCACCCGAACTATGTGAGCTGCCTGTTCCTCGAGCATACTTCGCACCATTCTCACCCCAAAAGGAGATCACGAACCCAATACTCCCGATAATCGATAGTGCAAACTTCCCCCAATTAGCAACAACCTACGGGGGGGTTGTGGGGACAAACAGGAACAAAATATAATTTATGGTACGGGATTCCGCGCTGAATTATCGCATTGGCAATCAATGGAGCGATCGTGGACCCGATACCAAAGCAGCCCTGCAGCATGCCCAGCAACCCGCTGGCATGATGGAGACTTCCAACCCAGGCAACGGCGACCGGGTCAAGCCCGGCTAGACCATATATTACCAAACACATCGCGACCGGCACGGCCGGCCATGGCGGATGCAGGGCTACAATTATAGTTCCTAGTCCCATGGCTAGGGACCCTAGAAAGCCGGCACCAACACGCCCGAGCGACATGTGGGTTTTGTAGGTCGTAACGGCTGCAATGGTAGCGCCGCCGAGGACACCGATATATACCGTGGACATTGCGGTATGTGATTGATTGTAGTCTTTTTCAAACTGCGGGTTTCTAGTTTAGCCTTGGAGAGATCATGAAGCGAACTGTTTACCTCTGGGGTTAGAACCTAAGTTTTTTATTTTACTTTTAGCTTCACGTACTTGGGTGAATTGGCCGATCGGCCCATGGTCGGGAGAAATGAACTTACGCCGTAAGAAGTAAAGAACATACTCCCGGCAATGAATAGAGTGAAACATGAGCAGAGTCGGTATTTGTTGATGGGAGGATTGTTCCAACTCTCTTTAGCGGTAGGGTCTGCATGATCGATTGCCTTCTCGTCGTCACAAGCACTTGGGGTCTTTTCGTCGAGTCTGTAGTCCACTGGTACTTTAGCCTCGCTGATAGACCTAGTAGAAGGGGTGTTGGAAGCCATAATCCCGTCATCACCTGGAATAGTATTGACGGGAAAAAAGTTAGGATTTATACTCGAGTAATTATAATGGCACATCTCCCCAAGCCCTTGCTCCATCACGCGCGCTGGTATCATAGTTGCGGAAATATCGTCGGAGATTAATTGCTAATATTTGCCAAAAATAGTTGTACTCAAACAATTCGGGTCCCTTAAGAGCTGTATTATAGATAAACCCATAGGTTTTCCGGCACACCACACGGGGAAGGGCATGTTTCCGGCCCTATCATCCCTTCCGGGGATCATGCATTGGGGGTTTCTGCTGCAAAACGGGAAGATATGGGACCCAAAAGACTTTGGGACTGAGCTACCACCAGGGGATATGTTCAGTGAATACCTTTATTGAACCCCACTTCAGATTGTCCCCTTAGCTGCTGCGGGTGCCCGGGAGGAGGCCATATAGGGTGGAATCAGGGGAATCGCAGGAATGATTTTGGGCTAAACCAGTGGGTTATCCGAAGCGGAGTACTCGAGTAGTAATAGACTACAGTGTTTTGGGGAAGCCTATTTTAGTGAACGTAGGTTAAGGTTCTGGGCTCGTTTTTACGGCGGGCAGGATCCGGCGATGCCTGCGGTCGATAGGTTCAGATGAGCAGGGGGAATGGGGTGCTGATATTCGGGAGGTCTTGGGGAATAGATAGTCGCTGGTCTGTACTACACAGTGTTACCGATCATCTAGCCAAGAGGGGATTTTTCATGGCACAATGAATTACGTTGTGATACTACTGTACATGGTGTACTTGCCTACCTCCCCCCCCCNCCCTTCACCTCAGTCTCCATGAATCCCCTCAGCGCCACAACCGCCGTACGCACCCCCCAAGCCGGCTGCCACGTATCCTCGTGATGTCCGGAGATCGAAAGACATATCTCACGGTTGACCTCGAAGCGCCCGCTCGGCGTCATGAAGCGGAAACTGGGTGGGCGAAGGGGGTAGTCTGGCGGGAGGGTTATGCGCCCGTGATAGATGCCCTCCGCGTATGGAGTGTCGGGTGGCCCGCGCAAGGTAAAGTGCCATTCAAAGAGGTTTTCGTCGAGTGGGGAGGCGTGGTAGTCTTCTGCCGGGTTTTTGGAGAGTTCTTCGGCTTCCCGGACTGTAGGTTGTTAGCTGGGTTGGAGGGTGAGGGAAGGGGGGAGAGGGCGCACGGATTCGCTTGATTGTGGGCGACTTTGTGTTGAATGTTTGGGACATTCCTCCTTTTTTCGATGCTTGATCTTTCTTTTTTTCTCTTTTTTTTGCACGCGATTGCTTCGTTTCGTTTCACGCTGTTTCGTTTCTGGGTGTCAGAGATAGCGAACGAAGAGGGGTGCTGAGATGAACGTGAGAGTAGCGTGGAGTTGGAGAGCCGCGGTTGAGCTATGTATGGTGCTGTGCGCCCATGGAATACCGTAAAAACTCAAATAAACGAGCTGTGTGCTAAGAGGTCAAATTAAGGTTAGTCATGTCATGGTGGGGATCCACCTATCACGCAATATCATGTTCCTCCCACCTTTCATTACATCACACTAGCAGGTTAACTCAACCTGCAACATCAATCAACCCCCAAACAGAAACGGTACACCCACCCGAGGTTCACATACCGTAGATCGAGGATGGGAGTATAGTTCACCGGGCGGTAGGGGGGAAATGCTAGAGCCAAGGGGGGGAAAAACAGCATTCAGACACTTGGTTTTTTTTAAAAAAAATATTGGAGAGCGCTTTTGACAGGGGTAGGCTGCAGTTGTGGCATGGGAATACCTTGCGGTATGATTGTTTCGTCAGGTTGCAATTAAGTTATCATAAATCTGCCGACCGTACCTACAAGCACAGGTACTCGGGGGTTGACAAAAGTCGGGTGCACCTCCGTCGGGAGGTGTGGAATTTGTATGAGGACTAAACCAGATTAGGAAATTCGAGTGATAGCGGGCGAGAATTTTTTGGTGGCAGCAAAAAGTCGGGTGCACTTCCGAAGGGAGAAGTGGCGAGTTCTCGAGCAACCTCGCTGGGAAACAGGATTCGTGTAACCGCACCCGAAATACCCTTACCCCCGAGTACTCGTACAGTACCAACCCTTTCAATGGCGGTCGAGGGGTCAAGCCGCCTCAGGATCCATCGCCGGGTAACTCTTGGGTTTTGGCTTCCCGAAGTTTCTTGGCTGACGGATGGACTAAATTATTCTCTGGGATAGAGTAGTCTACAATCTGGTACTGCACGGCGCGTACCGTGCCGTGTGCTGCAACCGATATGTACCACCAAATCTACTATCATACACAACCTATCCTGCTGCGCGCGAAAAAGAATGCCACTTCTGGCTCTCCCTCACGAGTTACTCCTCCAATTAGAGCCTTAACTATCCTCTCCAGACTTGGGCTCTCTTGGACGGACAAACGGCCATCTAGCCATTCGGTTCGCCGAGATCTCCGGTAAAGCACCCTAAGCTCTGATTCAAACGAATTGTTAGGTGAGGGCCTTGCGAGCGGCTTCGGGTTGGAGGAATTGCTCTGCTCTCCGCTACGAGATACGGATGATGAATTTACGGGAAGCAGGGTTTCGATGACACCACTAGATGGCAGTTTCGGCCTCATTTGCCGGGGGTGCTCTAAGTCCACGTTTGCCTTGCATCCTATAGCTTGGGGGAGCCCTGGCTCCGGTAAAGCTATGCGCAGTTGGCGTGTTTTAGGCGTCAATTTGGGCCTGAGGAGCGCCTGACTCCGTTGATCTACGAGATCAAAGCTGGATATGCAGGGGTCACCAAGCCGCTGCCGGGACATACTGGTGCCGGTGTTAACTCTGGCAACGCGGTATGCTGGTAAGTGCAGCGAGCGCACAGTGCGGGTGCGCAATGGCACGGCGCTACGGAAACTAGGGGAGTTCGGGGTTCTCGGCACAGGAGAGATGCATCTTTTTTTTTGGAAAAAAGGTACTCGAGTACACAGTAAACCTCCCGACAAGGAGGCGCATGGTACACCGTGTATTGAGATACAATTGCCACGTTTCTCGCCCCCTTTTGAGGCTAACAGTGCTTGGTTTACGGTATTTGGTGGAATGGAGAAGAATTTGAAAGGTGATGGTAGGATAGTAAAGGGGGGAAAGAGAGCAGTCCCATAGAGTAGTTGCAAGGGTATCAAGATGATGCGTGAAACCAAGATCAATTCATTTCACCATCCAGCCACCACACAGTCGGGAGTTTCACCGCGCCGATTCAGTGCGCTTCAAAGTAGGGGGTTCGCAGTTTACAAATTGCAGGATTAGCCCCTTGTCCAACGGCGAAATTAAACTGCGTCGCGAACCAAGAGGTCTCACCACATGCCTCCGTGAACCCATCCGAACCGTAGTACACGTCTCATATCTGAGCCGGCGTGGCGGGGCTCCCTATTTGCTCACCATAAGTGCGGGGAACCCGCTAGTTTTTCACCCTTCATTGAGTCCCCTCAGTTGATTGACTCGCTGCGACAGGCTGAGAATACCTTAGTGTCTCAACGTGTCTGGAGTTTCACTATTGAGAAATAGTTGGACTGTTACCCAGACACTCACAGTGGCGCCATAGCTACCAGTTGCCCAAACGCGGCTACCACCAATAGTTCCACCCCACTTGGTTATCGTCGGAATGTGTGAAGTGGGGGATTTCGGCAAGACTGTAACGCCTCCAACATTTCGGGGCCATATGGTTTCGGGGAGAGATTTAGCATTCCTTCGCGCCCAGTGCTCCTCCGAAAGATTATCCTCCACTCGCCGGCTCCTTTCGTAGGAGGTCAAGGTTGGTGGTGTGTTGCTATCTCGGGGGCACTGCTTTACTCAACTCGCACCTTTGGCAAACGGGATTCCGAGTCCGGGTTGTGGAAAGGGGCTCTATCATGGGAATAAGCAGTATGTGGCAGGAGTCACGGAATCCTCATCTATCGTTAGGGCTAATTGCTTGAGGGTATTGGAAGCCTTGCTCAGGGCTAGCGTGTGCCTCCCTTGCCCGAGCGGATACTATACGTGGTTTCATCAGTGTGATGGAGAAACTACCGTACTCCGGTAAGCCGAAATTTACGTGCCTGGAGCACCCCAGGAGCATCCGACGGGAGTTCTATTGGAAGTTTGTCTGGCAGTTAACAATCAGGATCAGAAAGCGCACGGAAGCTTGATCGGGTGCAAACATGGCGCCTAGGGAAGACACAAGGGGACAGAAACGATCGGAAGACCAGCAACAGAACTGGTGAAAGAATATGTGGGGAAGACCACTTTAACAGAGCGGATAAACGATAGAGTTCCCCGCTGGGCTCCGGTGATCCCAGGCACCGGCTGGTGCCCGGTCAAACTGGTCGGGTATCATATATTGCGTCAAGCCCGGGCTGGAACAAGACCTTTAGCCTTTGGCGGAGCAGCCTTCCGGGAGCGCGGCGGCAGGCAGGCCCTCGTGGCCTTTTAGCTGTTGGTGTCCCCTCCCGATCGTTCCTGGGCCGCGAAGTCCCAGCCGTCTCGTCATGTGTGATAGATACGAGTGATTATATTCGATGCAAAGACCGTTCGAGAGGGAACTGTGCTTTGTCGATAAGGTGTAATCTGTTAGGGGATCTATTCCTCAGAATCAGAGCTGGCCCAGGCCTAAGATTCTCTTCGTCTTGAATCGACTCGTGCCGAACGGTAGATAGATGCTGATATACGGGCGAGCCAAAGAGACCAGACACTTCCCAAATGTAGCATAAAAGACAGCATCACCAGCCCATACAACTTCCAGCGGAGGACCGAAACAACCAAGCCACGCATTCATTGCAGATTGATTCCACCCCTCCCACCTTTCATTACATCACACTAGCAGGTTAACTCAACCTGCAACATCAATCAACCCCCAAACAGAAACGGTACAGAAAACTTCCCCTCCCCCTGTCATCCTTCCCCACAAGTTTATCAATAGTGATAAGCCCCCTCCCAAGCTGCCGTCGGGGAAGTTTCTTGGGTATTGTACTCCCGGAAAACCACCTCAAAACCAGACCGGACGGAGCGGGGCGATGAAATGGTGAGAAGACATCTTCAACTGCAAATGTCATTTTGTCCATAACTCCCCAAGAGACCGCATCAAGGTATGTTTGTCGGGCGTATTACAACTCTTATGCCCTATCTTCCCTTCTACCATGATCTAATTCTTCCCCTCTTATTTTCTTTCCGATGCGCAGCTCTGGAATGGAAGGTGGAGTGCGGTCAAGCGTGCAGAATACGTGCCACATGACCAATAGAGTCTATAGAAATACTGCTAGTATCATAGAATAACCTGACAATCCCTGAAACGGCGGTAAACAATTCATGGATAAAACTTCTCTCCTCTTTCCATGATATTCCCTATCTAGATGAGCCGTGAACTGTGTACATCCGAATAGGCAGCAGGCGATTCACCAACATCCGACTTACCTACTCTACTCCTTCCTAACCCACACCGCTAGCCTGCCAACGAATCATATGAACTCTACGAGTACCACCAGCATCCCGCAATCAACAACCTCCAAAGAATGTCTAGTCCTCTACAGATATTGTCATAGATATATCCAACACCCCTACCCCCCCCCAGAATTTGAAAGGTGATGGTAGGATAGTAAAGGGGGGAAAGAGAGCAGTCCCATAGAGTAGTTGCAAGGGTATCAAGATGATGCGTGAAACCAAGATCAATTCATTTCACCATCCAGCCACCACACAGTCGGGAGTTTCACCGCGCCGATTCAGTGCGCTTCAAAGTAGGGGGTTCGCAGTTTACAAATTGCAGGATTAGCCCCTTGTCCAACGGCGAAATTAAACTGCGTCGCGAACCAAGAGGTCTCACCACATGCCTCCGTGAACCCATCCGAACCGTAGTACACGTCTCATATCTGAGCCGGCGTGGCGGGGCTCCCTATTTGCTCACCATAAGTGCGGGGAACCGC
>PYWC01000007.1:2554604-2591450 GCA_003182015.1 Tuber magnatum
CCGACCTGTCCCTTCACCTCAGTCTCCATGAATCCCCTCAGCGCCACAACCGCCGTACGCACCCCCCAAGCCGGCTGCCACGTATCCTCGTGATGTCCGGAGATCGAAAGACATATCTCACGGTTGACCTCGAAGCGCCCGCTCGGCGTCATGAAGCGGAAACTGGGTGGGCGAAGGGGGTAGTCTGGCGGGAGGGTTATGCGCCCGTGATAGATGCCCTCCGCGTATGGAGTGTCGGGTGGCCCGCGCAAGGTAAAGTGCCATTCAAAGAGGTTTTCGTCGAGTGGGGAGGCGTGGTAGTCTTCTGCCGGGTTTTTGGAGAGTTCTTCGGCTTCCCGGACTGTAGGTTGTTAGCTGGGTTGGAGGGTGAGGGAAGGGGGGAGAGGGCGCACGGATTCGCTTGATTGTGGGCGACTTTGTGTTGAATGTTTGGGACATTCCTCCTTTTTTCGATGCTTGATCTTTCTTTTTTTCTCTTTTTTTTGCACGCGATTGCTTCGTTTCGTTTCACGCTGTTTCGTTTCTGGGTGTCAGAGATAGCGAACGAAGAGGGGTGCTGAGATGAACGTGAGAGTAGCGTGGAGTTGGAGAGCCGCGGTTGAGCTATGTATGGTGCTGTGCGCCCATGGAATACCGTAAAAACTCAAATAAACGAGCTGTGTGCTAAGAGGTCAAATTAAGGTTAGTCATGTCATGGTGGGGATCCACCTATCACGCAATATCATGTTCGAATTTCTTGGCACTAAAAAAAAAAATTTCTTCATCCTCTATTTCATCATTGACCCCTTCATCATTATTGATGATATGATCCTCTAAAATCTCACCAACCTTACCAAACCTCTCATCTCTATCTACCAAGGTACTGCCCTCCTCCAATTGACAATTAACTAACCCTTGAACTAGAAAGTCTGTCACTATCCTCTTGATAGAGATTTTAGTATCAGTACTTCTATTAACTAGAAGTGTTATTCCAACAACATGAAACAAACAGTGAACAATATTCATCTTCTCTTATGAGAATCTCATTCAGGTCTCTCTAATAGCCATAGTAGCTGCAATGTGAGGGCACCCTACTATATTTCCAGTAAGTTTGCCTTCTTCCAACAAAATCTTCAAGTTCTTCTTCTCTTTATCTATAGCATTTGTCTGACATCTAACTCTTCTGGCTATTAGGTTAGTATTCCATTTGTTAAGATCAGGTATATTCCATTCTCCTACTCTTAAGATGTTCTTAAATAGGCGATTGATTGATACATTAAGGGGTTGAATCAATCCAGTACAATCTCTTGGTATAACACTAATAGTAAAGTCATTAGCATATTATGTATCCCAAACTTCTTCTACTTTGTAGATTGCAAACAGGACTATAGCATATAATATTGGCTGACTTTCAAGAGTAGGAACAACTTGCTCATTGAGCTATTCAACTATATTGGTTAAGTTGACATACACAGTTGGGTTAAATTCAACTACTACACTCATATCATATTTTTTTCTTCTCCAGGATAGTGTGCCCAATCCCTTTCCTATGCAAGAATACTGATAGTTGAACTCTAGGAACTCTATCAATGAACATGGTAAGTTGAATCATTCCTAGTCTTCTATTCTACCCTGATATACTACTTGACTGAATCTAGATTGTTTTATCTTCAATAGGATTATATGTTTATCTTTTGAGATACTTGAAGGGCAATCGTATTTGATCTATATTGTAGATATTCTGTACCTTCTATCTTCTAGCCTTAGTAGGTAAGTCCCTAAGCTAAACTTATTATATTCCCAGATTATTGAGTTTCTTTGATTAAACCTCATCTATGCTACTATTGCCTCTACAAAATTAGCAGAAAGCTTGCTAGACTTATTAGTTACAAGACATAAACTAATACAATATCCTTGCAGAAAACTCCAAAACCAGCTATGTGAAAACTTAAATTGGTTTTCCCTATTCTCTGTACTTGAATAAAGTTTTAAGAATAAGTCTTTGCTAATTAGTCAAAACTAATATAATAACCTAGTATATATGAGTTATGGCAACCTGAACCTACACTCCTATAGATAAACAAGGGGTCAACTAGTGTAATAGTGGCACCTCAAGAAAAATAGACTCAAAGATTGTGACCATACTGAACAACTTCAAAGTTAATGCTAAAGGTTTCTACACAGATGTAGGAGTAAAGCAAATAGTAAAACTTAATATCATTAAGCTAAACACTTCACTCAGTTAAGATCTGAAGAGGATGTTGATTGTGTTGGAGTAGGAGAGTTCTCACATAGATTTAATAGCCAGTTCCCCTCCTATTTTGCTATTACTTGTAGTCAGTAGAAGCAAGTGTAATGTGAAAGCAATTGTGATATGGAAGCAATTGTGATACCCTATAAAAAATAGCAGTTTTTCTTTAAAACCTATTCAATTCTAATAGGTTTCCATACTACCAGTTATTAACCATATCTCTGTATTTACATATAAGATATACAGTGTTAAGTGAATACAACAAGATCAGCATTCATTGTAATAGACTCAGATAATTGATTTGAAAAATCAGAATCCAATTCTTTAGCCAAACTATCACATTCATCATCAATCCTACTGTTTCCAAGTTTCATCTCTTTTGTACGTCCCTTTTCATCCGATTCTCTGGTGATATTATATTGAATCTCCTCCTCTTTACTACTATCTTTAATAGTCAGTTCTTGTAGATCAGCTATTTGTTCTAATGCTATAAAGCTTCTAATAAGTCAGAAGGTGCTTGGAGGGACTCCAGATCTTTAGTAGTTGGGTTTTTCTCTGGGTCTATAATTGGTACTAAGAGCTCTGCAAAAACAATACCAGCTGTTGTCTTAATTGCTTTTACAGATCTTTTTCTTTTCCTTTCCGCCCTTTGAGCCTCAATCCGATACCGATTCAGTGTAGCTGTAACGTGTTTGGGCCAGGCCCTAGTCACGTAGCGGTACGATAGGAGCAGATGGCTTCATGATCAACAGGAAGTGAGCGCTACTTACTAAAGAAGTCTTCGAACAGGGTGTAATAGGAGATCAAAGAAGTAACCATTCAACCGAGTATATTAAGAATACTGTCTGTCGAAGTCTGCTTTTTCCACTGCGGGAATCAGCGGTCTTTAAATACAGCACCTCGCTTATCTCCAGTATGAGCGATATTCCAAAACATTGTGTGTATCAACCGATAGCATACGAAACCATACATCTATCAAACGATACTGTAAAACCAAACATAAAGCAATGTGTGTATCAACCGATAGCACACAAAACAATACAAGTATCAAACGATACTGAAAAACCAAACATAAAACAATGTGTGTATCAACCGATAGCACACAAAACAATACAAGTATCAAACGATACTTTGAAACCAAACATAAAACAAGGTATGTATCAACCGATAGCACATGAAACAATACAAGTATCAACCAATACTGTGAAACCAAACATAAAACTAACCTAGTACCCGTACCGCTTACACTCCCAAAATAAAATAACCATTTCACCAAATAAAATAACCTAACAAAATCCTAATAGTCGGTAAACCCACTATTCTCCTGAAAGTCCCTATAAGCCCCATCTTCATCATCATTTCTATCTCGCAACAATCTCATGTCGTCCTGCAACATCCATTCCGCCTCTTCCTGCCATCTCTCCAAGTACCGCTGGCAGGGTGCTTCATGCACAAAGCAACCAGATTCCTTGTAGTGCGGTAGGTCAATATACTTTTGGACTCTCCGGTCCTGCCAGTCCTGTGTTTCAAGATTGATCTATCCGCAATCGTCACAGTAGTCGACGTGAAAGATTTTCCAGTATGCCTCCAGTGGAATGGTTCCATTGTGTAGCAGTTCGTCAACAATAATGTGTCATCCCTTGATGCTTATTTCTTCATAGGCTGACATTTCTTCTTTCTGTAAGGGGTAAAGGTTTGTAAGTGGGTGAAGGTTTGTAAAAGGGTAAAGGTTTTTCTTTCGGTTTGGAGGTCTGGTAGTATGGTATTTTCTCTTTGGAGGAGTTTGAGGGATGGCAGGTGGTATTTATTTCTCAGTGTTGACCTCGCTTAATTGTTCAGGGGAAGGTGAGTGGTACTGAATTTCGGTTTCTTCCGTCTCCATGCACATCTCACATTTCTTTGTGCTCAGGTAACATCCACTTCCAAAGTGGAATATATCAGATATTGTTTCGCCCCACATCCATCCCGTTGACTTAGTTGTTATTTCTAGGCATTTGTTGCATATATGTATGAATAGTCGGTGTGTAAGGTATCGTCTAGAGATAATATCACAGTTCACCAACAGTCCCATTAGCTGATGGTGCAGTCTCTATGGTACTTGCTCATAGTTTGACATCGTAAGGCTGTTGGATGGTGTGTTTCTTTCCTTGTTATTCCAAGTTCTCAGCCTTGGCTAGTTGAGTTAGGTATGCCGCTTCATCTTCCATGACCCGATTCTCGTCTTCGCTGCTTTCAAAATCACTTTCGAAATGGGCTAACCAAAATCCATCTTGTATCTTTTCATCTGTGTCTGGGTAGGGGTGTTGTATTTCTGGCAGGGTTGGGCTCCATGCCACCATTACATGGTTTATTGTAGGGGGTAGCTCGTCCTGCAGTTTGTTGTCCTCCAACCATCGGTTTAACAGTTCCATTGTATTTTCTAACCCTTTGAGGGGTTCCCAGCTGTTTTCTGTTTCTGGATATCCTGTCCATTTTACCAGAAACTAGTCACGGTCATAACGCTTCCTGTGGTCCTGTATAACCTCCACCTCCCATTCTGATTTTACATTAACCGTGATCGGAGGCGGCTTTGCATGACTTCTTCCAGGGAAGGTGGTATTGTTGTTAGGGAGATATCATTTCACTGTAGATGCATGGAATGTCGCTTGTCGGTTTCTGTACATTCTGCCATCCATTTCTACTTTGTAGTTGTGCGTATGTTCATCATATTCAATCTTCTTGAACGGTCCTCGCCAGCATGGTTGCAGTTTCTTGCTTTGTCCTGATTCCGTTGCGCAAAGGCTTCCATAAACCAATAACAGGTTACCTTTCCCTATCGGTGTATAGTGTCTGCACTGTTTTGCTGCCCTGCTCATGCTCCTAAATCGCGCCAATTTGATAGCATTAAATGCAGTGTTCCAGATTGCTTTATGTCCGTTCAACAATTTGTTGGCGGCTAGTACTACTGGGTTCTTGAAATTCGGTAGAGGGTGAAGCGGGTAGCTTTTTGCAAAAACAGCTTTATATGGTGGCATACCAAGGGTTTCTGACTATTCTGGATTTAGGTATGCTACCGTTTCTGGTATGGCATCAAACCGGTTGTTTTGTCTTGCATTGACCAGATTTCGTAGAGCTGTTTTTAATTCTCGAATTTTCCTTTCAACTTATCCATTTGTTTCATAGTAGCCTGCTGCCCTCTTGCCATGCTCAATGCCTAGCGATCAACACTGCTGTTTCCATACATGTGACTCAAATCGTGGGTCAGCATCGCTTACTAAAGATGTTGGGTAGCCATGGGGTGTAAATACTTTGTTGCCTAGAAGTTCCCAGGTTGTTATTGCCGTCACTTGCTTAGTTGTAGGTATGAGCCATGTGAATCCCGAAAACCTATCCCTTGCAACTAGGATTGTGTCGTATCCCCATGAGTTATAGAAGAGTCCTGCGAAGTCAATGACTATCGATTTGAAAATTTCTGATGGTAGGACAATTGTTTGAGCCTTTCCTTCTGGTAACTTTGTGGGTTCTTTGCCTATCTGGCAGGTGTGGCATTAGGCCACATACGCTCTGAAGTCCTTCCACATTTCAGGCCGAAATAGACACACGGTCGCATACCGCAAGTGTTGTTCACAACTGTGGTGGCCTTGGTTGTGGATTTTGCTAATGACATACTCTCTTAATGTCGTATTTCTGTATGCGGGGCCTTTTGGAATATACCGGCAGTCTTCCCCATATCTGGTTTTGTGTATGGTATTCCATTGGCAACCTTGTAGGAGGATAAATCTCCTGTGGAGTACCTACTTTTATTGACTTTCTTCCATATCGGTTCTCTCCAGTAAGCTGCAACCATATATGTTCGCAATGTCCCGATCATTTCATTGTTTGTTTGTAAGGTATCGCTCTCGTCTTCTATCTCACTTCCTCTGGTTGTCTCAGGTTGGTCATGGTCCTCGCTGTCTTCCAAGACATCGTAAAGTCTCCGTCGATATTCACTCATCGTTGGGGGTATCACTGAAACCATCGCTTTATTGCTGCGGCTTTCTAATCATTCTGCTCATTTAATAGGTGGTGGGCTATCTGGTTCTGGCATTTGCAACCCCGGGGCTTCCGGGTTTAGCAGTGCCAGGATTGCATAAGATCTGGGCGTCGGCTGGGCAAGGGTGGACGGCGCTTCCTCAGGACTATTAGGTCTTCCGTCAATCATTTGTTGCCATTCCCAGTCATTGATGTCGGGGGACTCTGGAGGGCTTGGGTCAATTTCTGTACTTGGGGGGCTTGGCCCTTCACTAGGAGGGTGAGGAGTAGGGTTTCTCCACTGTCTAGGATGGTTGTTTGTGAATTTGATCTTGGTTTGATTATATGGGCAATGATCTACATAACAGTGCGAGTAGTGCAATGTGCTATGTTGGAGTTCCACAGATGGCGTGCTTCACAGAGTACACTGATCGCCTCAATCATTTCCTGCCGTTATTGAGCAGGGGCTTTCAGGGGGTACAGGGGCCTTGTTAGGGTACTCAGTGTATGACTAAGGAGGGGGCGTAGGGGAGATATCTCCCACAGGTTCCATCGTATTTGATTCTTACTCGCAGACTGTGTTATCCGAGATGTCGTTTGCTTTCTTTGTATAATCGTAGATATAGAGTGGGTTTAAGTCTGATCCTCGCACATATATCTGGGAATGGGCATCAGCTAAATAGTTCGTGCTTCCCGGTGCATAGACTACCTTTGCGTCAGACTTTCCTAAGGCAGTAAGGCATCTAACTCACTTTCTGCTGGGGTTCTTTGCCATTCGGAGGTGTGTCAGAGGCTGGTGGTCTGTAAGTATCATAAAGGAATTTCCTATTAGTACATTGTAGAACCGATTAAGCGCTTCCACTATTGCTAAGGCCTCTTTATTGGTGGTTCCATAATTCATCTGTGCGTTGGTGAATTTCCTGCTGTGCAACGCAGCTGGTCGAGCCGTCTTGTAAGTAGGTCCTTATCCTACCCATGCCCCTATCACCAAATCAGAGGCATCCGTTACTAGCCAAATTGGTTCCTTGCTTCTTATATCAATTGGCCGCTTGACTTGGTGATCGATAATTCATTTTTTTACTATTTCGAATGTGGCCTGATGGGTAGTTGTTCATACGAATTCGGTATTCCCCATCAAGCCCGTTAATGGTACTGTCATGGTCGCATAATGTGGAAGGAACTGGGCCATATAGTTCACCATTCCTAGAAAGCATTGCAACTTTTCTTTTGTTTTGGGGCGTTTCCAAACCAGTGACAGATGATATTTTCAGGGGGGATGTATGGATTCCTTTGCCATCCACTATGTGTCCTAGTACTTCTAGCTTGTCCGTGAATAGTACTGACTTCCTTTTACTTGCATAGAATTTTGCCTTTCTGAGTCGGTCACATACCTGCCATATGTACCTTTCATGCTCTTCCATTGTATACGAGAATATGAGAATATCATCAATGTATACTCATACCAAGTGATGTAACAAGTCACTCAGAAGGTCTTCCATTATTCGCATAAATGTTGCTGGTGCATTCATATCTCCTTATAGCATTACTTTGCTGACAAATCCTCCCAATTGGGTTTTGAATAAGTTGAACTTAATGCTGTCCTTGTCCACTCATGTTTGGAAATATGCGTCACTTAGGTCAATCTTGTGCCTGAATTTTGCTCATCCAATGTGGTCAAGGATCTTCAGTTGGTTGGGGATCGATGGACTATCCATGATTGTGTTATCGTTTCTTACTTTCAGGTCCACCAGAGGGCAGATCCTTCCATCTGACTTAATTTGTACGAACATAGGTGCCGCTCCGGGAACCTCTTGTTGTACGATTACTGCAGCTCGTAATTCCTCGTTTATCCAGTTCATGAGTTTCTCCTGGTATGCTTCTCGATTTGAGTATATTGGTTGGTTCTTGAGATCGGTTGGATTTTTCAGCCGAATGTGATGGTTAATCTTATGCACAGGGGGTAGCATTTCAGGGTCCTTAGCCGGGAATACATCCTTGTACTCTTTCAACAATGTTGCTGAGATTGCATCTGTAACCGCGGCTTAGAATTCCCCACTTGCTGGTTTGCATAGTACTCGCAGTTTGTTATCGGGAAACTCCACTACTGTGTCCGTACGCCTGATAAGGGCATTGTGTCTTTTCAGGAATAGCATTCCAATCAGGGCATCATCCGTTGCTAAGTTTCCTACCAACATCTCCTGATTTGTCCATTTTCTTTTCACAATTTCTATGGTCAGCCCACATTTCTTGTGGGTTGAAGAGCGGGAACCTTTCATTGCCATGTTGACAGTTGTTGGTTGGGGTAGGGGTTCCGCTTGTATGCCACGGGTCGAGATAAAGGTAGTGCTGATAATGTCACAACAAATTGTTCCTGTATCGAACAGTACCTTTGCTGGATGGCCCTCTATGTAGATCGTTCCTTCTAGTGCATCACGGGCCCGCATTGTTAGTGCTGGTTGGGTTCGGAGGCTTTCCATTTCCACCAAATTAATTTCCACTTCGTCATATTCAGTTGCTTCCATGTGGTTCATGCTAGCCTCTTGCTTAGCCGTTTTTCTTTTTCCCTTTTTGGCATAGCAGTCCTTTGTATAGTGCCCCTTTTCCCACATTCGGAACATGTGCCTTCATCGCGTTGTTTCTGCTTTCTCTCTTTCTTGTCTTTCGAACCTTTGTAGTATGGTTAATCCTTCCTTGTATTGTCCCGTGATAATGATCGTTTACTGTTCCTCTGCTGCGGCACATGGTTTTGGTAAACTCCTGTTTCATATAGGATAGCATCCTTGCATTCAGCCCCTTGTCCTATCTTATCAAAGGAGTCTCCATCTTCTTCCATGGGTTCTACCTCCTGGCATAGTCTGGGATGCATTGATTCATACAGTCTTTGTCGCAGTGAGTACTGAGATACTGTCCCGGTAGGCAATCGTCCATGATACATTAGGAGATCCGTTGTGACTATAGTTATTCTTCCTGTTTTCCCGTTTCTTATTTGCTGGATATCCTTGAACTTTTTATATATTTCTTCCGTGTTTCACGAGGATTGGAATCTCTCCATCAGGTATTTTATCAAGGTCGTTTATCAGATTTTTTTCTCCACTCTCATAGTGGTTCATTACTTGTTGGTATTCGTCCTCTGCTTTTCCGGTAAAGAAACTTTCAAAGCATGCTCCACTTCCTTCTTTGACTTTTTCCACTACGTGCAAGGCAAGGTATTCAGAAGTGGTTGTTACCTATCGATCAAATCCTGCAGGTTTTAGATCTTTCTTTTCATTCGAGAATGTGGGCGGCAGTGGCAGTTTGATTTTTGGTCCTGTTCCCGTGGCCCCTGGGCCAGCCGGCACGGTGGATTCTTTTTCAGACATATTGTGTTCGGACTCTTCGTTGCTGGAGCTGTCATCTGATGAGGATTCTGAAGAGTGCCTGGGGGGCTCGTCTGGCGGTTCTGTTACTACCCAGTGTTCTGATGTTTCTTCATTATTGTCTTTCTTCTTAGTTGTGCCGACGGATAGGCTGTCTCTCTTCAGTGGTTGCGCTGGTGCTTTTTCTTTGCTGGGGCTGGGGGGAAAGAGCCCTGGAAGGCTAGTTGCTGCCTTTGCTAATTCGTCAGCTGATTCGCTAAAGGTCTGCCTGGCTAAATCTCATGCTAATTGTCTTTCTGCTTCGTCAATAAAAAGTCGCTCTTTGGCCCTTTTGGTTTCTTGGGTTACCTTCTTTTGGTAAGAGCTTCCCGTGGGACCTGCTTCCCACTTCAAGTCTCTAGTGACTCAATGGTATCGTGTTGGCAGAACCGAGCCTTCTGCGGATCTGCCGCTCCTACTGCTAGCTTCTTATTTGTTGGACTTTCAAAGATTGATTACACCAGGTCCGGGCAGGTTTCTTTAACCACTTGCTGAGGTTAAAAATATGTAACGTGTTCGGGCCAGGCACTAGTCACGTAGTGGTGCGATCGGAGCAGGTGGCTTCTTGATCAACCTGATGCGAGCGCTGCTTACTAAAGGAGTCTTCGAATGGGGTGTAATAGGAGATCAAAGAAGTCACTGTTCAACCAAGTATATTAAGAATACTGTCTGTCAAAGTCTGCTTTTTCCACTGTGGGAATCAGCAGTCTTTAAATACAACATATCGCTTATCCCCAGTATGCGCAATATTCCAAAACATTGTTTGTATCAACCGATATTATACGAAACCATACACGTATCAAACGATACTGTAAAACCAAACCTAAAACAATGTGTGTATCAACCGATAGCACACGCAACAATACAAGTATCAACCGATACTGTGAAACCAAACATAAAACTAACCTAGTACCCGTACTGGTTACAGCAGCTTTTGTCTTATTGATAGCTACTTAAATATTTTTCAAGCATTTCATATTGCTACAGCTTTCCCCTTTTCTGCTTTCTACTTCTTTCTTTGTCTTGCTACCCCTATTGTAATAGTACCTGCTTTTTGAATAATGTGATAGGAATTCCTTCTTTGAACTTCTTGCTCTTAAACATATAACTGAATCTCACAGTATGAATCATATTGTAGTTGTGCTTTGGTAAAAAGAATTTGGGTTTTGTAGGCCCATTGTTGAAATCAGGCCTGCAAGAAATCGTGCCTTTGAGGTTGGGCTAAAGGTTTCTACTCAATCGCTTCATTCTGTCAAACCTTACTGAGAATCAAAACAACTACTTGGAAATACAGGAAGAACCAGCTCATCAGTGGCATGAACCAATGCTGTATTTGGATAACTACTATCTTACTACTCTGATCAGCCTGAGTACTGCTACTTCCTTCTTGCACTCTCTTGCTCTTATTATTGTAAAGTCTTATTTTCTTTACAGCTCTGGAATAAGAAACAGAAAAAATGCCAGAATCCTTGAAGGAATTGTTAATTGTATATGGCTAAAATGTTTGCTCACAGATTGAGTACAAGGGTAGAAGAAGGAGAAGATGATATACTCCATATTAAAAGAGTGTAAAGCCTGGTGAATTGCCTTATTGTAGTAGTATATCCAGGACCAAAATACATCTACATCAAGAGGTTGTAGTATATAAGTAAGGTGAGAGGAGAACTCAAATGGAAGGATATAATTCTCATGATATTTTATAGTAAAGTTATCTTGTTGGGGGTAATATAGTCATTAAGAAGAAGGAGATATTAATGTTTATTGAAACTAGTATCAACATACTTGATAAAGTGATTAACTCAAGTAAGAGCAATATCTTTATTGCTATAGCCAGTTTGCAAAACTGTGATCACTTCAGCTCCTATTAGGTTATCATGGATCCAGTTTTTCATAATCTTCTGCCCTAGACAGATCACAATATGTGGGGGTAGTGGACTACTATCTGGACATATGACCTCAATAATTGTAACAGACTTGTAATTCTCAGGACTGGGAGTATAGCATTTCTTTAGGTCTTTAGAAACAACTATAATCTCTTCTGTAGGACATCCAAGTCTGACACCTGACTTATCTATATTGTATATATATTTTGATCTTGTTATATGGTACTTTGAGAGAGTATCCTGATACTTCTCAAAAAAGCCTTTCTGATTATCCTCACTATGCGATGCAACCTATGCCTGCATAATCAGCTTCACTTTAATGGTATGGAGGTCTACATTCTTCTTAAGTTATTTGTAGAACCAACTTTGGAATAGTGGATTGCACTTCTTCTGTAGTTTTAGGTAGTAGATTACTGTATAGATCATAGATAGAGTAGCATGAAATCCCATCTCCCCCTGCTCCAAACAATAGTTAAAAACTGCCTGCTCTTGGACCTTAGTTAGGACCATATTATTCCCCTGTATCAATTAAAAGTACTTTGTGAATTGCGTTCCTAGTGATATTTGGGAAGTTGGTACATTCAAATAGAGGACAGCTGAATATTAAACTTTTGTACTGCTGTACAAGCTGTTTCGCCTGACTTTTTATTAAGCCATTCAACCACTCGATCTAAATACAGCTTTGTTTCAAGCTTCTCAAAGAACTCTGATATTGAAATTGTGGAACAGAAGAATTCTTGAAGTCTTGTAAAATTTTCAAAAATATACAGATATAGTATTATTTATAAAGTATATGTGATACATTTGACAAATAGAATTACAATTAATTATATTCAGAGAATAGAATAGGCAGTTTCATAAATAGAATTATGTTTGAGTATCTCTATAGAATATATTGTGTGTTTTGAAAATAAATCAACTATGGGTAGCTATTAAATTTAAAGGTGTTAAAAAAACAAAATTAGATTTTTTCATCAGGTGTCACACTTGATTCCACCGACTATGAGTAGCAGCAAATTAGGAGGGGAACTAGCTATTAAGTAGTTAGAATTAATACCAGAAACTTTTCTATCAGTTTACATCAACCTTTTAAGTATATTCTTCTCCACTAAGAGCTGTTCAGCATTTCTTCTGCATCTCTGTAAGCATGTATATGTCAATGCACTCTGGTTGGTAATCTCTTTATGCAGCTCAGTTTCAGTAGCATGTCTCAATTGCTACCACCAGAGTGAAAACTTCTTCATATCAGTACCTTGCTAGTGGCTAAAAGTTAAGACTCTTGGGAAAGCCTACTATTTTACAAACACTTTCCCATATGTACTTCATCTATAAAGGTACATGTTGGCCACTCTGGTTTATATATTCTATATACTTCTATTGAGCCAAGAGCCTAAGAAGACTCCTATAGTGGGATATTCAGTAGAGTAATTCAATGAGTGCTACCTATAACTACTACAACTGGAACTATCTCAGTCATGATAAGAATCATGCTTGAAGTGTCCTCCAACTTTTCTCACAGGGGTTATGGTATAGGAGCATGTTTGGGCTTGGTAGGTATAAAACTCTTCTGGTTATCCCCAGTACCTCTACGGACTACCTAAGGAACCTCCAAGAGTCACTCCCACTATCTCCCGCACTTTTGGTCCATTTTACTCCAAACAACTTAGAGAAGATACTTCATCTTCTTCTCTATACTTTCTCATATCCACTGTGAACATCTTATAGTTGGACCAATGGCCAGAGCATATATAGTATTATAAGAGTATCAGCAAAAATTACCTTTTGCTAGTTTGCACACAACTGCAAAACTGTTTTTCCATAATGTCTGGGACTCAAGGCAGGGCCAGAAGCATATGATGGGAATAATGTCTCCAAGTTATAGCTTCCTGGAAGTTTGATAGCTTGACCAATAGTGTTTCAGAAAATCCTTAATTCAGAGACAATATATAGATTTATGTGACAAACATTCTGATTATTTTTTCCAAAGTCACTTAGAGACTTTGTAGTATATAGTAGTGTAACTCAGGGTCCTACATAGGTTAACCTGAGTCCTATAGTAGGGTAACGTGACTCTCAGAATAGGATAATACTACTGGGATATTAGGGTAACTTTATCCTATTACTCAGCCTACTGCTTTAGTTGAGTTAGCCTCTTGTACCTTTTCTCCAGTTATCTAGCCTAGTAGAGTGACTTGCCTACTTAAGATGCTATGTTTACTGACATTACTCATATGTATGTACCAGGTATTCAAGTACCTGAGTACTTTGTCTACTTATAGTGGAATTCGGACTATTGAGTATCTGTATAGCAAGTGGTTACTTGCCTGCCTGTTTGTATTAGTCAACCACTTGCTTTTTTGTATAGGTATAGGTTCAGGTTGCTATAACTCATGTATGCTGGATTGTTACAACTAGTAGAAATGGGCAGGCAAGTAATTACTTACCTTATAGGTACCTAATAGTTGGTGTTGTACACTGAATAGTTAAGACCTTAGGTACTTAGACACTTGTATAGCTAGTACATAGACATGGGCAGTATCAGCGTAGTTAGAAACCTTTGGTAGGCAAGTCACCCTACTAGACTAGGTAACTGGAGAAAAGATACATGTGACAAACTCTATTAAAGGAGTAGGCTAGATAATTGGGTAAAGTTACTATAACATTCTAGCAGGATTACTCTACTTTGAGTGCCACATTACCCTGTCTTGGAACTTGGATTACCCTGTCAAGGACCCTGAGTTACCCTACCTAGTACCACAAAGTCTCTTAGGGACTTTGAAAAAATTGACCTGAATGTTTGTCCTGTGAAACTATATACAGTTCCTAAATCTAGGATTCTTCGAAATGCTATTGGTTGAGCTATACAGCTCTGAAGAACCTGTCACTATCAGGTATTATTCCTATTATACTCCTCTGACACCACCTTGAGTCATGAATGCTATGGGATAATGGTTATATAGTTGTGTGCAAAATAATCAAAGGCAACTTTTAGAAATATGCTTATAGCACTGTATATGCTCTGGCTGTCTGCCTAACTATAAGCTATTTGCAGGATATGAGAAATGACATAAGTGGGAAGGTGAAGTACCTTCTCCAAGTTGTTTGAAGTAAAATTGACCAGAATTGACAGAGAGAGCAGAAGCTAGCTTTAGGGGTCCCTGGGGTAGTCCTCAGTAGTATGGGAGATGGCTGGGAGAATTTTATACCTATGAAGCCTAAATGTACCGCTATGCTA
Organism: Tuber magnatum; assembly: GCA_003182015.1. Taxonomy (NCBI): domain Eukaryota; kingdom Fungi; phylum Ascomycota; class Pezizomycetes; order Pezizales; family Tuberaceae; genus Tuber; species Tuber magnatum. Next base: position 2,569,338 of record PYWC01000007.1, read on the forward strand.
TAGCCTCTGTGAGAGAAGCTTGAGGACACTAAAAGCATGATTCCTATGATGACTGAGAGGGTTATGGTTATAGTGGTTATAGGTAGTACCTATTGGATTACTATATTGGACATGCTCCCGCAAGAGTCTCCCTAGGCTATTAGCTAGATAGTAGTTGATAGAATATGTAGACTAGAGAAGCCAATGGGAACTTGTATGATGAAGTGCATATGAGAAGTTGTTCATAAATAGTAGGCCCTCCTAGGTGACTTGACAGTTAGCTACTAGCTAGGCACTAATGTGAAAAAGTTTATACTCCAGTAGCTATAATTGAGACATACCACAGAAATGGAACAGTATAAAGATGTCACTGACTAGAGTATGTCAACATATGCATGCCTAGAGGGATGTAGAAGTGTCAAACAACCCTTAGCGGAGAAGATTGTGCTCAAAGGATTAGAGTAAACTGATGGAGGAGTTTCTAGTATAAATTCTGACTACTTAACACTATGCGAGAACTCTTCTACTTCAACACATTCAACATCCTCTCAAGATCTTAATTGAGTAAAGTGTTTGACTTAATAATATTAAGTTTTACTATTTACTTTACTCTTACATTTGTATATAAACTTTTGGCAATAAGTTTGAAGTTGTTCAGTGTGGTCATAAACTTTGGATCCATTTTCCTTGAGGTATCCCCATTACAACCAGCCCCTTTGTACAGGTCTTCCAAGTGCCTTTTACTAATGAAACTCATTATGTGGTATTTGCTCTTATGCCTACTACTTTTGTGGACATTCTCTACTAGTCAATCACTACTCATCTCAACTCATATCAGTATACCTCTTCTTCTGATACTTTTTTTACTAAGACAGATTGCGAACAGGGACTTTGAATTTGTATGCCACTTCACCTTGTGTAGGCCTTTGGATTTTACTTAGCATACAAGGTATTTGTATTTCATACTACCATGATAATATGCAAAGCTTATAGCTAATTGTATATGATTGATGCACACTTGTAGTATCCATAGTACCTTTCTGGAGAATCTCAGTAAATGGTTTCCTTTTTGGCCCTCTCTTTTTCTTTATTCCAGCATAAAATCTATCAACTGAAAGTGGTGGTAGTATTGGCTAAATTTTTGTCTAGTCCCAGATCTTTTTATCTTGCTTGAAGGGTATTTGATACTATCTTTTTTAGTAATAGAGTAAGAAAACTTATTAAAGAAGTAATAGGTAGTATAGAGTAGTATAATAGGGTTAAGGTAAATGTTTAGAGAAATTGTATATATTAAAATGAATAATAAAAGCTGCAAAATGTTTTCATTCACTGATGGCTTCACTACAAACCTGCATGTTGTGATTATCCTTTTGTTTACTTTATGGTCTGTTGTTGGATTTGCTATCAAGTCAACCCACCTTGCACTATTCAAAATTTCTGAATTTACATCTCGGACAACTTTCTGTACTATTTTTAACAACCCACTTTAAAACAACCTCATAGTACACGGCTCGTTTATTTGAGTTTTTACGGTAGGCTAACATAAGGACAGCTGTTATGAAGATAAACTAAACTCCCAGTAACTTACCAGTAACCACATATTCCAGCAGCCCAGCTATGATACTAAGGCTGCAGAAGTTACCCGGCTGGCCGGCCTTCACTCAAGGTTCCTCTACCTTTGGAATATCTAAAATGCGGCTCCGATAATAAAAGCTTGGCTGGCGAGCTCGATACCAGTACTGAGTACTGTATTATTATCATAATATTAAAAGTATCATAATATGATCTCACCACTTGCCGCACTCTTTTACAACTTTTCCATGCAATCGGACCCCACCTCGGACCCCCAACGGTACAGTACTCATTCAATTCACAAAGCGCCAGACATAAAAGAGCCAAGAATAGCTATCTTACTCCCAATTTCGAGGGTCTTGGCGCCTCCATTCCCGGACGGCTAACCACCGCTCGGGCACATGATCCACACACTCCCGTCACCAACTGTGTGCCGTCAGGCCTGCAAGGCTACAGCTATTGCACTTGCGACCCGATCATATACTAAGCCGGAATCGTTAGGCCGGATCGAAGGTAATGAATGAGAGGGATAGAGCAACGAGAAACAGAGAAATAGAAGGAGAGGGGAACTTTTATAATCACGTGAAAATAAAAATATGTGGGGATAAAGGGGTTCGCAGAGTACCTGCAACGTTCGGGGAGTGAGTGGTATGTGAGGTGGAGTAGGTTTGGTTATTTGGATTTGATCATCCTCTGGGTTTCGTGGGGTTTGCTTCTTCCACGGGATGATGGGACGATAGAGTGGGTGGGTTAGGATGTTGGGTAAAGGATTTTTTTTTATTTTTTTTTATTTTTTCAAACTAGAAGAGAATCTTACCGTACTGTTTTGCTCTGTTCTTATGATTGGTAATATAATGGAGGGGACAACAAAAGTCTCTACCAGATTTGACGCTTGCTGCCAGAGTTCCTGGTACCGGCATGGTTAGCTGTCCCTATTCTTTGATCACTCCCGGGTATTAAATCGGGATCGAGTGCAACTCATTTAATACAAAATCGGAATCAGAAAACCCAAACATTGTCGACACACTATCGAATTTTCGCTTATTTATCTATCTATCCACCCATCTGGTTGTTTAAAGCGGAGTAGACCCCTACGGCGGGGGGAAAACTCTCGGACAACAACAGAGGCGGAAAAACAAATCACTCGAGCCTTCCCGCACACTTCACACCTGAAAACAGCAGTCATTGTTGGAGGGAAAGATTACCCCTTTGCGAAAAGTGACCCAGAGTATATCCTTTTGACACATGTCCTTATCGTCGCTGGGGCCAACTGGGATGGTAGCATTCTTGCCCAATATCAAGACGATGCGGTCGGCTTCATCGTGGGTCTCGGGAACAATTCCGGGAGTGAAGGCGAACTCTGCCCATATATTCGGTTGGCCTTCATCGCTGTCCGAGAATGGAAAAGGATCTGGACCGGCCCCGGCCACAGGATTCTGTGGGTTGTCGTACCGAATTCGGAAACCCTGAGTAGAAATGTAGATTTTGTAATCGTTATCGCGAGGCGCTCCGGCGAAGGCAACTTCGTCCCCTGTATGGTCCATCAATCTTTGTTTATCTAAGGACTGGTATTCGAGATAGGAACTTACATTTGGTGCTAAGGGGCATCATATCATTCGGATTCGGACCCGGAGCTCCACCTAGATGGAAGTGGACGGTAAACATGTGGTAATCGAATCTAAAAGCTCTCTGCAGCTTCCAGTTGGAGTCCCAGATACGCTTCAATTCGACTGGCACAACGAGGACTTCAAGATCTGCCGGATTCTTACCCTGTAAGAGTTGGGTCGTGTAGTCTTTTGCATCTTTTAATTCATCATGCTCACGCTTTCTCTTAGCGGTAAGATCTTCGTCGTCAAAATCTAGTTCCATAATACCGGTTTCGTAGGGTTTGTCCCATTCTGCGACAGGTGGGTTGCTCCAAGCGTCATATATTGGCGTCGGGATAAACTGATTCAAGCAGCCTTGGATCATGACTAAAGTATCGCGGATACCTGGCGGGTAAGGGTAATCAACCCAGGGATACTCGACATGTTTAACGAGATGAATACCATCTGCGGTAATCCCGGCGGGATGGAGAGTATTCAAAGCATGCTTTAAAGAAACTCCGCATAATTCCTGACAGTCCGTATTATTATTGTCAGTCTTAATGGTGAAAACAGCGATCTGAGTGCAATCTCCGTAGACTCTGCGCGCCTTTTTCGCCAAATTGGATATCACGGGTTCCAGCTCAAAGTAGTCGGCATCTTCGGGCTGATCCACTCTACCTGACATATCCTTTGCAAGATGTTCTTCCATTGCTGCAGCGTCCACGTTCTCAATCATCATGCCGTAGCCAAAACTACCCACTCCGGTAAAATCGACCTTGTATCCGAACTGCTCAGCAGCATTACGAGCCCAGGTTCGGAATTCTGTCCTGGTCCACTCGAAGCGGTGATCGTGATGGCGCATAGAATAGGAAACGCCTTCTCTCCAGAATCTACCACTATCATTTGTCCTATCCCTTATCAGCGCGCTCTCCGCCGGGAGAAATTAATGGGAAGGTGGAGACAAACTTGTTAGTATCAATAGACTCGATTCCGGTCTGGCCGTGAGGTGGAAAATTAATAGTGAAGATTGGGTTGAAATCCCTATTGGGAGTGGTAATGATGCAAACTTTTGGTTTCATAGTACCCAGCAGAGTGCCTGCATAAAGGCTCAAAGGTATGGGATCTAGATGCTCGATCACTAATCGCAAGTAAACATTTAGCACTAAGCACTTCGAGTGATCGGTCATGATATAACGGACCTTCACTAGAAACAATAATGTCATGTTTAGGAATCAGATGTGGAGACAAATATTGAAAATCTCCTATTTCCGATAACTGTTAGCATTTCTACTAAAGTTGAAAGGGGATTGGGGTGGAGGAGTGGAGGGGAACAACAACAAACATACCATGAAGAAGCACTATGTCCAACGGCCTCCATCTATCCTCGCCAGAAGAATTACCGGTCCAGGCGCCTGGAGAGATACTCTCAACGCATAGGTGGCTCTTAATATCATCACTTATATCAATTCCAGTAAGAAGCTCAATAGGTAAGGCATCCTCACACGGAATTAAACTGAGAAGCAGTAAGATATCCGAACCGCAACCGACATCAAGGAGGCTCCGGAGACCCCCAGAGATGCACCGTTGGGCGCTGACTTTACGCAAAATCGAGTGAATGGCGAATCGACGCTGTAAATATTGTTGCGGGTTGAACACAACCTGCGGGAGGGAGCCCACAGTTGGGGCAGCAGTAGGAGATTTGCTAGCAGTGTCTTGTTCCATAGTGAGCTCCTTTGCCTGTTGGGGTGGAAGTGAGTTGAGGGATTTTTAGAGGTAGCAGTAGTAGTGTTTGTTGTTGGCAGATTGGAAGGAGGTAGGAAAGAAGGGGGTGGACGAGAGGAAAGTAGGGATACCACCCCCGAGACAAAGGTACCGAAGAAAGATTAAGCTCGAGAAAGCAACCTTCGCGACTGTCCCGCACGAAATTTTTTTGCAGCCCTGGAAAACTAATTCGCAGTCAAACGTCTTGCTATGGTATTATGAGCTGTAGATTCACAAGCCTTTATTAAGGGGCTGGCAGAGACAGGAGATACTCCGGCTTTATCGGGATCGTAGTACAAGGGTGTGGCCTAATATCTTAAAGCTCGGAACAAAAAGTCGTTCAACCGGAAAAACAATTATGCGAAACCTAACCCAGCTTAGTCATCACACCTCTAGGGGACACTGACATCACTTTGCATTCATTTCGGTTCGCCAGCGTATTCGTTCATCCTCACTACTTTGCGATCGACGCTTATCAGTTGTAGTCTACTTCGTATTGTTTCAAATCATCCTATCTCATCCCTATCTTACTAAATTCCACCAGCGCATCTACGGGGTCGGGAACAAACCAACAAGCACCTTCAATTACAAGCACGAAATGCCAACGAAAACCGAAGAGGCCCGCACCGCCGTGAACCACGAAAGCCCACCACCCACCAATCCCATGCCAGCTCCGCAAGACCTCCTGGACAACCAAGCCCGCTACACGGCGCTCCGCTACCGTGCCTCACTGGGCGTCCTCGTTGTTGCGCCCGCCCTGATCCTCCTCCCGCCGCGCAAGATGGATTTTTTCACCTTCGGCCTCGGTGCTTCCTGGCTCTACTGCCTGGGAGAGGTTGCGAATCAGCATGGCCGCGACCCCTGGCACGGGTTTAAGCGGTATGAGCAATTTGAGAAGGAGAGGCTGGAGGAGGGGGGCACAAGGGGGTTGGTAAAGGTTGGTGGGTGGAAGGGAGAGAAGATTGTTAGGGATGTTCGGCCCAAGGAGGAGGAGGAGGAGGGGAAGAGCATTTCTGAAATCATTATGGAGCGGATATGGGATGTTTGGGAGCAGAAGGATAGGGGCCGGGAGGAGGGGAAGAAGGAGAAGAAGGAGAAGGAGTGAGTTGAGGGTTGGGTTGGAGATTGGGTGGTGTATTGATGTTCTGCTTGTATTTGATGGATCACTGTCAACTGTTAATCGTTTTGTGTCTTTATAACAACTCATTTCCCGACCGGAGACACCTTACAGACATCACAAACCTGTTTGCAATCGCTCGGGGCTTTCTCGATCCCTCCGGGAAGACGTTCTGAATCCTCGAAGGTGTTAAGCTAGATCTCGTAAAGCTGGGTGATATCGTAACACGCTGAACTCTGTGACTATGGGGTACCTGTCTTGTACGCTAGCACTAGCGGACGACACATCGCGGATCTCCTTTGGAGATTAAAAAACCAGAGTTCGGAACAAAAAATGCGCAACCCGCTGCTCCTGCCAGAATAACGGCTTTTCAACTTTTTCGACTGGTGTGATCGCCGTAATACAAAATTACTCGGAAGAGACCTGGTGGGTGCCGGGGAAATAGTTTTTTTGTTGGATCGCGCACCCCCGATAGTCTGCCTTCTCTCTATTTTGTGTATGAAAACAGGAAGCTTGATATGCATTATGGAGAGTCATAGCTTTGGGACACGTTGACCAATTATAAGGTTCTTGATTCCCAAACTGAACCGGGGGAGGGGGTTGGGATGGTTCGGGTTTTAGAAAATTTGCATAGAACTTGGAAGGGGAAGTGCGCTAATCTAGTTGTAACCCTCCACTCGGATTGTTTGGGCGGTACAGGTAGTTAATATGAGCGATCGAATTTCTGATTCTTACAGCAAGTCCTCTATTCCGGTATAGGAGGCCTCCCGAGAAATTGAGCTGCCGGGAAAGGCACTGCTAGGCGAGTGCGGCCGTTCTGACACGAATTCGGGGCAGGTGCTTGCAGGGACGGCGTTACGGTGGAGTGGGGGGATGCAAATTCGGTGAGGAAATTCTGTGGTATAGGGGTTCCCGGAATGATTGGAGAGAAGATGGATTTAGTTGGGAAATAGGTGGGGCACCGCCAATTGAGATCGGACGACTCATTGGTTTGGGGGGGGGGTTCGTCAAGGCTAGTGGTGCAGGGGTGGCCTGGATGCTATGGCAAGGTGACAGGATGGTGAGCAGAGGGATGGTCTCATTGCCAGCCTGATACTTGGCTGTTGAGTTTGAGGCCCGGCGATCTGTGGTATTCTTATGGGCGTGAACCGCTGTGATATCAGTATTTTCCGACGGCATTCCCGCTTTTACGATGGCTCACAGCGTGACTAATAATGAATACTTGCTGGATACTTTTGGGTAGACTTGGATTGGGCTCGGTGGGAAGGTGGGGCTATGCTGGGTTCCTAGGTGCGTGAGAATTTCTGACGATGTATAGGTAGATGGGTTGGTTGGGAAGGGGACTTAAGGAGACCAGTGGTTGGCACATTTGAGCATGTCAGATTTGGCATTGGAAACCACATTTTTGCCAACCAAAAAAAGGCGGTTAATCAAGGTGGACTGGTATGGAGCCCGAGTCTGGAACTCCATCAAAGACGGCCCGGGAAACCATGACAAACCTGTATCCAGGGCCTGGGAAGGGTGGATATGTTCTGGCATTACGACTACGTTCAGGTGCGGGACTGAACGGGCATGGTCAATATGCTACGGGAGTGGAGTTATTCCATCTACTGGATTGCTCGAGCCTTGAAGAAGGGCACGCGGTGGGGGCGCAGTCAATTTCGACGGCGGAATTGCCTCCAAGTTGGCGGGGTGAGTCCGATGACATAGCTGACCTGGATTCGGGACCTCTCCTGGGTATGTGGGGCTACATAGTTTTAGGGTAGTTTGGGGTAACCCCTCGATAGGCTATGCTCGCTGTCGAGCCGGATGGGACTTGGAAAATGAATCCGATACCCGGCGGACAGTAAGGGAAGGATAGGGATTCGGTTCTGCATCTACAGGGTTGTCCCCTCCCCGAGGGGAGACACGCCTGACACGCGGACACGTAAGGCGGGGGAAGTGTGGTGGCATCGAGGCCCACCTTTCCGGGCTTGGGGATTGTGTGTCGGTTTGTGGGGGGGTGCAAATCGTTGGGGAATTCAGAGGGTGTAGGGAGAGGCGGTACTCTAATCATGTTGATGAGGCCCGGATTGTGTTGGTATGGAGGTAAGCCGAATGGGATGTGTGACGAGGAGTTGGGGGGCATGGGATCGGTGGATCGGGGAGACGCTCTATCCCTGGGCCGAGTGATTGGTGAAAGCCAGTAGGCCTGGATTAACGGGTGGGGCTGGCAAGTAGATAAGATAGAGAAGTGAATGCGTAAAAACACAAGAAAATTTCAGAATCTGGAAATCTCGATTGACATCCAACAGTCGGGAGAGGAAACTGAGAAGAGTAGGGGATATTCCCAACAGCAGGGTATGCAGCGTATCCCCCCCCTTTTTTTGTGCTGAATTGGGAGTTTTGATTTTGGCAGAAGTTCTGCGGTAGGGATTTGGCAAAATTCACGTATCATACATTGCCTGGTGTTTACACAACTCTTGATGCTTTGATTATGGTGGAATGTTTTTGACTCCTCTCTATGTGCCCTGGGACTGCACGAGCCTAAGTTCACTTGAGGTATTGTATCGTATCGGCAGATATTTGCAGATATAGGCACACATCTGGGGGTACTTGGAGGAATTCCTGCACATCTGGGGATATCTGTAGGTATTTGAAGATGCTTTCAGGTGTCTTGTTGAAACATACTATAGCTAGGCCTAGTGTTTTGGTGTTCTCACCACGGCCGTTGGGTGTTTGGAGGGGTCATATACCCACTGGATCTGGAAATTACGGGCCTAGGATATTAGTATTATAACAGATTGCAACTGGATACCAATTGTATGTAAATTTATGTATAGGGCTTGAATTAGTATTCTTGGAAGAGCTAGAGCTCCGGAAGGTTTCTTACTTTTCATTGTTTTATCTCTTCTCCATTGTTTCTATGTTTTCGTCAGCACTGTCTATAAAAAGCCCTGCACTTTTCCTTTCATTCTGTGTCGTCCTGCGAACATATTTCTTTCCCCTCCTCACACCTTGAGACGATTTAAACCTCTAATCTTCCTTTTTTGCTCTACTGGTATTCTTACTTTGCCCTTTACACTTCACGTACCTAAAGATATTTACAGATATGAGTGGGTATCTTCAGATATCTACTGCCCATTGACAAGATATTCACTAACCACACGGCCTATGCCGATCGCTTGCCGGCGCCGCCAGACACCCACGGAGCCCGCAGGCTTCGGCAGTGCCCGGCCACAGCAGCCCCGGTCGGTCTCACTTTGACCTGACCCGGCCAGACATAATATTTGCAGGGAATATATGGGCCAGCCTGGCTGTTTAAAGATCCTGGTTCACTTAGTAACATAATCAAAAGCAGGACTAGATTGATTTCTGCCCGAGGTTTCTATTATTGAGAAATGACTTAAAATACTGTACTATCTGCCTGCTTCGTTGTGCCAAAAGTGCGTCTTATTGACTCGGGTTTCCGGTGCTGATTCAAGTTTTGGGAGTATAATACAAGAGTCAGCAAGAGCACTTTTTGTTCAGGCTGTGAACCGTGTTGCAGATCTTCACTGCTGTGATGCAGCGCATTCCTTGGCAAATTGCTGTCCCCGCTCCCCGGTTAGGGGGCCGCTCGACACTAGTATTATAAGAGCAGGGTCTTATATCTAGAGGAAGCTAAACACCAAACCCGGGAACTGCAGAGGGGGACCCGAGGTGCTATGCATCAGTGCCGGAGGGGCTAAAGCTTAAGCATTGGGTCGCTGCTGGGTAATGCTCTACCGTCGGGAGGAGAAACCTCATATAAGCTCTGCCCTAAGATTGCAGGTGTTCGAAAGAAATGCGGAGAAGTAAAAGAAAGCACTGTATAACCAATTACTTGGCGGAGGATAGTGAGGGGCTAGATCAATGCTTCATAAAGTACGGTAAATCGTGGACCAGAAGAGGCATCCCGTTTAAAAGGTCTCAGAAAACGGAAGAAAAGTGGAAGTTTCACGTTACCTCAGATAGTGCTGCTGGGGTTCATCATATTCGTAAGTCATGTACCACGGATTTCCTTAACCGGAACGCCAGGAATAAGTCATTGCAGGACAGAGGACATGCGCATTATCGGAGTGAGTGCCTCTCCGGACATAGCAGCTATAGGGGAATGAAACCAGGACCGGTGGTCGCGGTTTTGTCGATGAGAGTTATGTGTGGGAGATGGGTGAGATGATTACCCATTCTATTAACATTTTCCACAAATCATATTATCGAAACGCCCTTTGATATCATACATTTGTGAAGGGCAGAGTGCTGAAGCACATGGAGGAGAAGGTGTTATACATTCCTATGAAGCACTTTAGTCTAAATTACGATCTGAAGGGGAAGGCAGAGAATATGTGTGGTCTAAGAAGAAGTGGTAAACGGAGTTTTGCTATATATGGGAGAGACGAAAAAAAAATAAGGTTTAGGAGGAAGGAAGGGAGCAAAGTATAGATCATGCGCCATAGAACGCCAAAGCACTCCCAAGATTAAGTCCCCTTCACACTGGCACATGGATCGGCATTTATATATCTAGCTTACATCTCTGAATGCTTTGTTCAAACCCACTTCGCAGGTATGATATGGTCATCATAGGGGAGGGGTAGGAATAAGGCGGTTGAGAAGGAGGGGCTAATTACAATAAGAAAGCAGAAGAGAAAGATTAAAGAGGAAATAATCAGGATGGGACGAATGATTGTTCCGAGGGGTCGGGGGTCGGGGGGGAGGAGCTCCAGGGGTGGAATGCGGGCCGACGGGATAAGCTGAGAGGGGCCCTGGGGTGGGTCCAATGGCTCAGACGAGGGGTGCTCAGGTACTTCATCGGGACCTGCGGGGGTGGGAAGAGTGGGGTTAGGTTTGGAGAGTAACGCCACAACTCTTGTACGTCCAAGGGACATAGCTAATTCAAGGGGTGTTTTGCATTTGAGGTCTGGGATGTCGGGATTGACATCGCCTCGTTGCAGGATCAACTCTACTGTTCCCTCACGCTCGTACGCCGCGGCCCGCGAGAGTGGTGTTCGACCAGAGTTGTCGGTAGTGTTGGGATTGATATCCTCCCGTTCCAATAGCAACTTTACTATTCCCTCATGCCCATATATCGCAGCTAACAAGAGCGGTGTTCGACCATATTTGGTGTCAGCGGTGTTGGGATTGATATCCCCTCGTTCCAATAGCAACTTTACTACTCCAGTATGTGCGCCCTCCGCAGCCCATGCGAGGGCCGTTCTACCCATGGCATCCATTGCATTAACATCCCATTCCTTCATAGCCAAAAAAGCAGCAACTATGTCCACAATCCCGAGAAATGCCGCTCCATGCAGCCCGGTAAAGCTCTTCGGGCCACCCCTTGTTTCAAAATAGGACTCCTCCCAACATCGATCCCCATTATAACGTAGTAAGAGCAGCTGGGCAGATATGTGCTGTTCGAACCCAACCAGAAGCACGAGCGCAAGCGGACTCACACTCTCCATCTTCTCTTTGCTTATGTGCTTTCCCCAGTAGTGAGAAGCATATTTGACAAGGGGGAATGTCGATGGGACAAAACTAAGAGTTGGCGAGAGTTCGCGGACACACAGGAAATTGAGGTATGTCAAGCAAACCTCTGCTATCATTGAGTGTGGGCTTTGGAATAGGCTTGGATTATTGGATAAATACTCTTGCAAGGTGAGGTGGACGAGACGGACGGTATCGGAGGATACCTCAATAGTGATAAGCCCCAAAGTACACGCCAGGAGGGTTCGAATTGTAGGAACGCTTTCAACATCCAGATCCGCCGATCCTATCTCTACTCCTAAGGCGTGGCGTAGCTCGCTAGTGTGTGGTGGTCGCTCCGAATTCAATACCCATATCAGGGCTCCCATTCCGAGTCGGGGCCTACTACCCTTCTGTGCCCTGCTTCGAGCTAGGGTTGTAGCATACGCATCTCCCAAATGATTTCCTTCGACCATCTCTTTCAACTTTCGTCTTCTCTCCGAGATGGTAGCCTCCCTTAGGATAGCGTCGGTGTTTAGCGAAACAAGGAGGAATCTACACACGGTGGTTAGTGAGTGTGGGGTCATGGCTAGAGTGGGAACCGTGGATGCTTATGCATACATTTCTGAGTTTTTTTCTGGAATAATTCTCAGGATATCCGCCCGTAAACTATCGGACATCGCGTCGGGCTCGGTATCCATCTCCAACTTTCTCTCCAAATATTTCTTTATGTCTTGCGTTTTCGGGCTGATAGGTACTATAACCGGAATTGTGAAATATCTTCGAATTTCGGCCTCAACCTGTGGCCTCCCGGTGACAAATATCCGCGCCCCCGGTGACTCCTCAAGGATTCTCTTTAGTGACTCAAGAAGCTCCAGTAGATGCTGGGGAGTACACTCATCCGGAGCATCTATGCAGATGACTAGCCGGGGTAATGTGGCGGCAGCTTGCTTCAGCACCCGCACCGTATCCTGAAGTCGCAGACTTCGACCGCCGAGCTCATCTTTTGCCTTTTGAAACGCCCTTTGCACGTACTCCAGCAATTCCCTTCTAACCAGCTGCTTTAGGATGGCTCCCAAAATGTTGGTACTTGTCTGCTGTTGCTGGTTGCGGAAGTCGCAGTAGAACGCCGCGATCGCAATATCTTCCTCGCCGGATTCGTCGCATAGGTTATCGATCACCAGCGAGCTAGTATTGCTGGTTATCAGCCATAATTCCTCCTTCCTCTAGAGGAATCAGTTGCTTACCTAAGGTATGTCTTTCCCACCCCGGGATTCCCGTAGCAAAATAGGACAGCCTTATCTACTCCACCTTCACTGCTCCTCCACTCCCGAAATTCGTTTGTCTCCAAAAGCCAGCTCCCCACATCATCCAGCCTGTTGGTGCGAACATCCTGATGCCTTCCCCCAGCATCCAGTGGCGAGAGCCACAGCATAATTTCTGGATTCTCATCGGCTACGACTTTGTTCACATGAACGATTTTGTTGATATTGTTGATATTATTGCTATTCGTTACCTTGTTGCAATTGACGTTGCCACCACCCGAGTAAAAAAAGTTTTCGGAAATTTCGCCATGCAACGGCTTCGCACCCCCACCTTCTCAACGTACTAGTTACAACAACGACACACAGTGAGAGACATGGCACCTAAAAAGCGACCTCGACTGCATCATTCCAATACCGAGGAGCGTGTTGAGGTAGTTAAAAAGCATGCAGAGGGAAAAACCTATCATGAAATCACTAATAAAGAGGGAATTTCAACCTCTTCTACATATCATATTGCAACCACCTTTGAGAAAGAAAAGAAAATCCACTACAACCCATGGGCAGGGAGACCAAAAAAAACTTTCAAAAAGGGATAAGTGACACATTTGGCTACTAGCTATGTGAGATCCCCACACAACTATTGCTGAGATTACTGCTAGTTTAGTTCTTAATGTGTCTGAAGAGCTTGTTAGAGATACATTAAGAAATGAGAAGCTGTGGGTATGAGTATGCCACTGGAAGCCTTTGTACAATCGAGAAAATAGACCAAAGTGAAAAGGGTTTGCTCAGTAATATTGAAATTCTCCTCTTGAGTGGTGGAGGAGGCATGTTTATACTAATAAAGTTTTCTTACAAATTGGTCGATGAGATAAGAGAGCAAAGGTATGACAACCTCCTGGTACCGCATTTGTAGAACACAATCTGGCAGCAATCCTTAGTGGAGAACCAATCACAGTTCAGTTCTTCAGTACATTTTTCTTATTTCAACATGCTCCTTGGACTCCAATTTGAAAATGAATAGAGAAAGAGTGAACCAGTTCACAAGACAAATAGGGACTCAATTTGGTTTAATATGTCAATGAAATCTTGCTTCTACAAATACTTGGACTCTATTAGCAAATGGGTAGTATAGAGAGAGAGGCTTTCACTACTAAGAATGGAGCTCCATACCATACCTCTACATATACTTATAGGTTTAGATATATGGATAGTATACTGTAATAACTCAGCATACATGAGTAATAGCAACCTAAATCTACACCTATACAGGTAACCAGGGGGTCAACTGGTAGGAACAGGCAGGCAAGTAACTACTTGCCTCATGGGTACCTTATAGTCAGGATTCCCCTGTGAACAAGTATGACCTTAGGTACACAGGTACTTAGATACCTAGTGCATGGGCATAGGCAATGTCAGTGTACCTAGAGACCTTAGGTAGGCAAGTTACCCTACTGGATAGTGTAACTGGAAAAAGGATACAAGGGTCTAACTCCATTGAAGGAGTAGGCAGGGTAATAGAGTAAAGTTATCCTGATGTCTAGGTAGCATTAACATACTATAGGAGTCTGGTTACCCTACCATGGGAGTCGGTTTACCCTGTCAAGGGCCCTGAGTGACCCTACCTTGCACTATAAAGACTCTAGGGGACTTTGAGAAAATTGATCAGAATGTTTATTATGTGAAACTATGTATGATTCCCAAATCTGGGATTCTCTAAGACACTGTTGGTTGAGCTACATGGCTCTGAAGAAGCTGTAAGGGGGAGATATTATTATGGTCATACACCTTTAGCCCCACCTTGATTCCCGGATGTTAGGGGCAAACAGTTGGGTAGTTGAGTAGAATCTAGCAAAAGACAACCTTTTGAGATATGCTCAGAACACTGTATATGCTTTGGCCATCTCCTTAACTATAAGCTGTTCGCAGAATATATGTAGGAGCATAGATGAGAAGTTGAACTACCTTCTCCCAGTTGTTTAGAGTAAAGTGGACCAGAACTGATAGAGATAGTAGAAGCTAAGCATTATGGTCAGGGTTCCTAGAGTAGCCCTGGGTGGTGCTGGGTGTAATGTGTTCGGGCCGGGCCCTAGTCACGTCGCGGTACGATAGGAGTGTATGGCCTCCTGGTCAACAAGAAGCGAGCACTGCTTACTAAAGGAGGCTTTGAGATGGTGTAATATGAGATCAAAGAAGTAACCGTTCAACCAAGTATATTTAGAATACTGTCAGTTGAAGTCTGCTATTTCTATCGTGGAAATCAGTGGTCTTGAAATACAGCATATCGGCTATCTCCAGTATGGGTGATATTTCAAAACATTGTGTATATCAACTAATAGCACAGGAAACAATAAAAGCATCAAACAATACTATGAATCCAAGCATAAAACATTGTGCGTATCAACTGATAGCACACAAAACAATACAAGTATCAACCGATACCGTGAAACCAAACATTAAACATTGTGTGTATCAATCGATAGCATACAAAACAATACAAGTATCAATCAATACTGTGGAACCAAACATAAAACATAATATAGTACCTGTACCAGTTACACTGGGGATGATAGGGAGAGTTTTATACCAATCAGGCCTGAACATACCCTTATACTGTAGCCTCTGTAAGGGAAGTTTGATAATACTAAAAGCAAGATTCTTACCATAACTGAACTGGTTTCGGGCATGATGGTCATGGGTAGTGCCCATTGGATAACCACACTAGACACTCAACTATCGCAGTCTCTGTAGGCTCATGGCTTGATAGAAGTAGATAGAATGCATAGCCCAGAGGAGCTAATAGCGACTTGTATAGATGAACTGCATATGGGAAGGTATTCATATATTAGTAGACTCTTCCTGGTGTCTTGACTGTTAGCTACTAGCAAGACACTAATACAAAGTGGTTTTCACTTTGGCCACTATAATTGAGATACACTGCAGAAACTGAACAGTATAAAGAGGTTATCAACTAGAGTGTGTTGATATACATATTGTAACTGGTACAGGTGCTAGGTTATGTTTTATGTTTGGTTTCATGGTAATATTTGATACTTGTATTGTTTCATGTACATCACTTGATACACATTATATTTGGTGTTTAATTTCACAATGTCACTTGATACTTCTATTGTTTCATATGCTATTGTTTGATGTATACAAGGTTTTATGAAATTGCTCATACTGATTATAAGCGATAAGTTGTATCTAGAGACCACTGATTTCCACGATAGAAACAGTAGGCTTTAACTGACAGTATTTCTAATATACTTGGTTGAATGGCTACTTCTTTGATTTCCTACTACGTCCTCTCAAAACCTCCTTTAGTAAGTAGTACTAGCCTCTTATTGATCAAGAGGCCATCTGCTACTATTATATCACCATGTGAATAGGGCCCTGATCCAAACACAGTACATTTTTTTAACCTCTGTCAGTGGTTAGAAAAATATCCAAATCAGGCCTGACTAAGCTATAAATGTTCAGCAGAAAGCTAGGAGAGGGGATTGGTAGAACCGAGAAGTGTTCAGCTCCACCAGCGAGCACATTTGAGTTATTACAGACCTGAAGTGGGAAGCAAGTCCTACGAGAAGACCTAACTAAGAAAAAGCAACCTAAGAAACTAAAAGAACCCAAGATCATTTTCACAATTGATGAAGTAGCCCAAGAGGTTGCATGAAACTTAGCTACAAGAACCTGTAGCGAATCTATTGAGGAATTAGGAAAGAAGACATCGAGTATCACGAGAATCTTTCCCCTCAGCCCTGACAAAGGAAAGGCCTCTGTACAACCACTCAAGAGTGAGAATCCTGATCTGCATACCCAACAAGAAGAAAAGGCAAAACACGCAGACCAGGCTGCATGCTCTAAACTACCAGATGACTCAATAGATGACTCATCAGATGACAGCTTAAGGAGTAAAGAGTTGGAAGGGAATATGTCAGAAAGCAGTTGTGTGATCCTGTCCGGCTGATTGGCTGAGCGATAAGAGCCAAAAATCATACTCCCTCTACCTCCCATATTTTGGGGTAAAAAGGAGGACCGGAAACCCGAGGTGTTTAACCAATAGATTCTGACTAGCTCTCAGTATTTCAACCTGCATGACATTGATAAGGTGAAGGAAGGCAGTGGAGCATACTACGGGAGTTTTTGTATAGGAAAAGTAGAGGAGGCATACTACCAAGCAATGAAGTACTATGAAAGTGGAGAAAAAAGTACAAGTGACAATATTGATAAAATACCTAAAAGACGGGTTTCAGTTATCACGAAATACCAAAGAACCTTATATGAAGTTCAAGGATATTTAGCAAGTGTAATGACCCAGCATACAAGAGCTATGGCAAATGGAACCTATACCTATACAGGTAGCCAGGAGGCGAACTGGTAGTACCCGGCAGGCAAGTAAGTACTTGACCTACGGAGACCCAATGGCCAGGGCTCCGAATGAACAGAGTTGGCTGGTCAGGGACTTAGGTACCTGGATACAGCCAGGAGAAGTGTCAGCGTACTTAGGGACTTCTGAAGGGGCAGTTGCTCAGCTAGGCTGGGTAACTGGAGACAGGTAAGAAAGGTCTATCGCCGGCGACGGGATAGACAGAGTAACAGGGAAAAGTTAACTTGTCCGCTGGACAAGGTTACCCTACCCTCGGGATCAGGTTACCGTACCTTGGGGCTTGGGTTACCCTGCTCAGAGTCCTGAGTTACCCTACCTTTCAATACGAAGTCCCCGGGGGAGTTCGGGAAATTTGAGTGGAATGTTTGTCACGCGAAGTTATGCATGATACTGGAATCTGGGGTTCCGGGAGATGCTATTGGGCGAGCTACGTAGCTTCGATGAAGCTGTAAGTTGAAGACATTATTCCTATCATACCCCTCCGGTTCCGCCTTGAGGCCCGGACGTCATGGGCAAACGGTTGTGTAGTTGTGTGCAGTCTGGCAAAGAAGAATCTTTGGAGACATGCTTGCAACACCGTATACGTCGCTGCTGTCCGGTCGACCGTAAGCTGTTGGCAGGGTATATAAGGGGGCATAGGGTGGAAGGTGGAGTACCTCCTCCAAGTTGTTCGCAGTAAAACTGATCAGAACTGATGGAGTTAACAAGTGTTAACCGTGGGGGTCCCGAAGGTAGTCCCAGGTGGTGCCAGGGCGACTGGGAGAGTTTTACACCAACCAAGCCCGAACGTGCTCCCAACGCTATAGGCTCTGAAAGGGAAGTGCAGAGACACTAAAAGCATGATTCCTACCACAGGTAAGGTAGATCTGAGTTAGTGGTCATGGGTAGCGCCCATTGGATCACTCCTAGACTAGCGTACCCTGCAGAAGACACCGGAAGCCCCAGACCCGTAAATAGTAAATAGATAAACCGCTCACGGCAGCCTCCGGAGTCAAGTAGAGATCAATGCATATGGGAAGGGTATCATAGATAGTCTAGTTCATGAGGTGCCTTGACTGTTAGCCACTGGTAAGACACCGATGCGCAGAAGTTTTTACTCAGGTGGGCAAAATGCAAATGCACTGCAGAAATGATAACAGTATAAGGTGAACACCGACTAGAGTGTGTCGACACATGGATGCCCGAAGGGTGTGCCAGGAGACGTGTCGGACCACCCTTAGCGGAGAAGGGTGTACTCGAATAGTTGGAGTAAACTGATGGGGGAGTTTCTGGCATAAGATAAAACTACCTGAAAGTCTATGCGAGAACTCTCCTACTCCAACAATAAAATCCTCTTGAGACCTGGATTGAGTGAAGCATCACGCCTAACGATATTAAGTATTACCGTTTACTTTACTCTTACATCTGTGTGAACCTTTGGTGATAAGTTTGAAGTTGTTCGGTGCGATCGCAACCGCGGGATCCATCTTCCTAGGAGAGCCCCCGCTACCGTATATCTTTAAGCGAGCTCCTCGCTTAACTCCTCTCCTGATTAATTGTTTGCGACCTTCGGCACTGACCTTGCATGAATACTGGTAACCTTGTCTAGAACAAGTAACACAGGGTGGAAAGCACAATGGCTAGTACCGAACTTCGAGCTAGAATGGAATCCAACACGGATTCAGACCTTGACCTTGGCGTGAACTCCGCCAACACATTTCGTGCGTCAGTTTTCGTGGACGTCCGCGGTATTGAATGGGACGGTCACCAATTGCTTCTCGAGGCTGCCCCTATTCACTTACCTGATGAATGTGTTGATCTTATGATTAGAGACCCTCGCGCTGTGGTGCTTTGTTCTTTCAAGACTCCGCCCTTGTCCACAACATGGTCCCTCCTCTGCCGCAAGGGGTACTATTTAGCGAGTTCTCCCGTGAGTTCGTCGAACCTTATATTGTCCGCGAGGTATCCCAGTCGATTGAGAACGCGAAGCGGGAACCAAAGAACTGGAATGCCCAGCAGCAGCACATGTTCCGTAAACAAATTACTACGGCAGCGGTGGAATGGATGAAAATACAGCAGGAGGCATACCTGCGAATGCTAAGAAACCAGAAGGCATTGAAGGATCGTATGGCAGCGCTGGAAAGGGCCTTCCCAGGGGGTTATAGTATTGATGCTGAGAATGACGCACCGATGTTAGAGGCGGCGGCCCCACTCCCACTCGTCCACACGAAGCCGGAGAACTTCGGGATGGAACTGGCTATGAGAGCCCGGCATGAACAGTGGAGGGCGTACCTAAGCCCTGTGGGAATACGGATGTTGGAATGCCTCAAGGGTGAAGGCTACAGCCATACCTCGTCTTTTACAAGAGCATCAACAGGCTCCCTGTCTGTCCCCTCCATGATCGCCCATAGTCATTCAGGAAGTCCGGCGATTGGACCAACCGATGGGCACCGGGTTAAGAAGAGGACATCGAAGCCAAAGGGTATCACGGCACCAGATACACCTGACCCTACTCCTCGGCCGACCCCTGCTCACGTTAACCCTCCTGCAACACAGTCTGTTGCAACTTCCATACCTCACATCGCTGCCCCAAGACCCACACCGTTGCCTGTCTCGTTCCCCGCTCCTGATACCTTTCCTGCTACAGCCTTTCCGCCAGCAGTATCGGCTACCCCAGGGTTCCGACCACTGCGTGCGGCATCACCTGGATTTTTCAAACAGGTAAGGTGCCAGGGAGAGCGAGTACCCATGGCTCCGTCACGGGGGACTCGGATCCCCAGATGTGGGACACCTGCCCACTCCGTTCCTTGGGCACCGGTGATTCCCTCTGCCCCTTCGAAACCGACACCTCCTTCCGTACTCCCCACAATCACAAGTGGCGAGTCGGACAGCCAAGACGAGTTTTGCCTGTCAGGCTGCAAATCGGAAGAAACAAGTATGGGGTAGATTCAATACCACACATATGGATGCAGGAAGGAACAACGGACCCCCGTAAGGCATCGAAGAAGGCAGAAGGAAGGAGATGGACGGCCGACATGTGGGTATTGTGGCTCATGGAGGCACGTTGACCCCCCGATGCAACCCCTGAGCTGCCCAGAGCTACAGGCATTTCTGCAGATAACTCGGGTGGCGCCTAACCCAACTCCTGAGAGTAGGCGACGCCCTGTTCCACCACCGGCATCAGTACCATCAATGGCCAACCCCTCGGAGGATCACAATGAGGATAGCCAGGAGGAAAGGTTTGATAGACCACGGGAGATGCCATGCGGAAACGCCGGAGATGGTGGAGATGGAAATGTACCTCCGGGAGGTGGTGCAACCGGAGCGGGAGGAGATCCAGGGGACTCCGACCATGACAGTATGGATGATGATGATGCCGACTCTCTCCCTGATTTGACTCCCTTCCTCGGTGCTCGCAAGGATGATTGGAGTGACGAAAAGAAACGACGGTGGGACCGCCGTGCGAAGAAGCTACAATGGGAATTCCGGAGCAGATCGACCTCACGGCCATTCTCCAGGCAGCGGCAGAAGAAGCCGGAGAAGCTGAGCGGTATTCCGGAATTCAAGGGAAAGGTTACCGAACTTGCCAGCTTCCTAACGTTGGTGGAGGTCAAGTTCGAATACTTTGCGGGTTGCAGATTGACCGATATGGACAAGGTAAACCTGGTGATTCCCCTCTTAGAAGATACCGCCCGAACATGGTATCTCGGGGTATACTCACACATCACCAGAGAGGCAGCCAAGCGTACTGGCGTTACTGTTAACAACAGTAACCCATTGAGAACGTGGAAAGGATTCCGGGAACGACTGGAATGAAGTTTCAGCTGTGACCAAGCGGAACGAGACCGATCCCTTCTCGAGTGGCGAGACCTGGTGATGAAGCAACATCACATTGACGAGTACCTGGACAAGATAATTGACACCATGTATAAGCTTGGCTATACAGATCCAGTACAGGTACGAGACAAGGTACGGTCGGGTATTACTCAGGAAGTACAGAATGCATGGGCACTCAAGGAGCCTCATCCAACCGACTTGAACGACTACCTTGATCTTCTGCGGAAAGTTGGACACCTGCTGGAAGACAACACAGGGTTCAGTAACAGGGTTATCCATCCTGTCCAACGGTCTCAGCCAACGGAAAGAAAGTACGATAGGTTACCGACTTCCAGGAGATTTAAGAAGAAGGAAAAAGGTTCGGGCAGACCAAACCAGAGGTCTGCCAAACCTACTAATTTCAATGCGGGGAAACAGGCAAAGCCAGCAACTTCTGAGTATGCAATAGCGTATAAGGAAATCCCGTCGACTTTGACCGAACGTCGGAGGAAGCAGAACCAGTGCACCAAGTGTGGACAAAGCGGTCACTTTGGGAGGAAGTGTACCGCCACGTCCCCAGTCGTCAGTTCATTCAAACTGGCTCGTGGGTTGAAACAGTCACCCCCGGTAAGCGAGCCCACAGGGACCGACAAGCGGCTGAAGCGCATTGAAGTGCCACCTCTGGCTTCCTCGTCAAAGATCCTTGAAGTCGGCCAGGCATCACCTCAGATCATGGAGGTTGATACGGACGGAGCGAAATAGGTAAGAACCCATTCTGTTTAAGGTGTAATCTTATTAACCCATAGCAATATGTAATGGGGGCACCCCTAGGAAGATGGATCCCAAGGTTGCGACCGCACCAAACAACTTCAAACTTATCGCCAAAAGTTCACACGGATGTAAGAGTAAAGTAGACAGTAAAACTTAATATCGTTAAGCCTGATGCTTCACTCAATTAAGGTCTCGAGAGGATTGATTGTTGGAGTAGGAGAGTTCTCGCATAGATGTTCAGGTAGTTTTATCTTATGCCAGAAACTCCCCCATCACTTTACTCCAACTATTCGAGCATACCCTTCTCCGCTAAGGGTGGTCCAACATGTCTCCTGGCACCCCTTTCAGGCATGCGTGTGTTGACACTCTCTTGTCGGCGTTCACCATATGTGCATATCGTTTCTGCGGCGCATTTCCATT
>PYWC01000007.1:2623123-2721981 GCA_003182015.1 Tuber magnatum
GTTTGAGGATGACTGTATGTTTGGTACCATCCAACAGGCGCACGTGGAGGTAAGCATCTCCGGATGCAGCAGCCTGATGAATTCTACCATCTGCTGTTACTATCTTTTCGGAGGAAGGCGTAAGACTTTGGAAGTCACCTGAATTGGGAGATATGTGGTTCGATGCCCCAGAATCACATAACCATTCTGTCGAGACTTCCCCGCTTGTCATACAGATAACCTCTTCCTCTGGTGTAGGAGGTTCCTTGGCTTTCACCATCAGAACCGTGACTGTAGCGTCGGTACCAGCTGCGGTGTTTGGCTTGTTGTCCCGTTTCTTCTTTTTGGCTTTTTCCCTTGAGAGACCTTGACATTTGTTAGTATTGTGGCTATCGCTTTTCCCACCTCTTGCTGCACACCATGTGCAATACATCTGTTTCTTGTTCTTGTAAGGTACTGAAAGTACCTTTTCCTCCTCTTTACCTTCTCCTTTTTCTGCTGCCCTGCTTAGAAAGTAATCCCGAAAGTCCACGTATCTGGTTGTCTTTCTTGCCGACAAGAGATCGCATAGATCAGAGTGCAACTCGTTGATGGATAGCATGAAGACAGTGCCCTTGACTTCTTCTGCTTGGGTCTATGCTGGCATCGCGGTTCAGAATTCGTTGGTTGTTTCATTATCAGCTGATGAACATCGTTGTGCAAGACGGTTCCATGCACTTTCGAACTTTGTGGCATGGTCGGAGATGGATTGGGTGGAGACAAGTTTGATTTTCCAGATGGCTCCAAGTAGCATCATGTTGGTAGCGGGTGTTTCTTTGTCGAATCGGTCTTTGAACGCCTGCCAGATCTCCGCTGCTGAACTTTTGGCAGAGATGTCGGCATGGTAGATGGAGTTTACTGCTTGGTAGAGGTAGAATCTAGCTTTAGTGTCCTTTTTCTTCCACGTCGTGACTTTTGTAGCATCTTCTGATGCTCCGATCGTAGGGATCTCAGGCTTCTTTTCCGTTCCCAGTACTACCTCTGACAGACCAAGGACTTCGAAGGCAACCAGCCAGGCTTGCGCCCAAGTCTGGTAGTTCTCTTGTCCTTGTAGTTTTGGGTAGTCGGTTACGGATAGCTTGAAGACAGTTTCGGTATCGTTCGACATATTGCTTTATCGTGGTACGTTTCCGATTACTGTCGTTTCTGATCGTCTGTTTTGTGGAAGGGGTCGGTTTCTTTGTGACCAAAATCGCCAACTATTTATCTCGCCTAGGCTCCTGATTGCGTCACGGCGTATATCGTCGTAGTACTTTTCACAACAGGAAGGGAGAAGATAATCAGGTGAAAGAGGGCGTTTTTTGTTGCAGTAAGGACACGTCCACCAGTCTAGTGCATCAAAGTACTGGCGGGCCAGGTTGGTTTTTGTTGAAGGAGGAGTTTGAGGGGAGGATTAACGGTATACGCTCGCTTAGGAGTGCTCTTATGGCCTTGTGGTATATGATGTTCAGGTTTGCGGAAGATCTCACAAACCCGGGCTCATAACCTGAGAATATTTGTATCTAAGTCACTTGCACTTGTGATAGTGGAGTAGACCTGGTGAACAAGATATATCTTTAAGACTCATAGATTAATCCAAGCTTGCGTGCTCTTCTAACAGAAAGGAAAAATACACCCCTATTTATACCCTTCTATGGTTACGCGAACACTGACTCATACCAAGGAAATCTATATACCCTGCTAGAATCTTCTAGCATAACAACTAGTCATGTGACTGTGTCACATGACCGACACAGTCACACCACCGTACAGGAATGAGATACCATATTTTGAACACTCCCACCATTGGTTTACCAGTTCCATCACATTCTCTAACTCTTCGAGGGGTTTCTAGCTATTCTTTGGTTCCGGATATCACGTCCATTTTACCAGAAATCGGTCGTGGTTATACCGCTTCCTGTGGTCCCGTATCACCTCCACCTCCTATTCAGACTTTTTCATTACCCGTAATCGGAGGCGGCTTTACATAGCTTCTTCCGGGGAAGGCGGCATTGTCGTTAGTGAGATATCATCTCACAGTAGATACGTGGAATGTTGCTTGTCAGTTTCTGTACATTCTGCCATTCATTTCTACCATCTCGTTTTGTGTAAGTTCATCATATTCAATTATCTTGAATGGTCCCCACCAGCATGGTTGCAGTTTCTTGCTTTATCCTGATTCCATTGCGAATATGCTTCCATAAACCAATAACAGATTACCTTGCCCTATCAGTGTATGGTGTCTGCACCATTTTGCTGCTGTTCTTGGTCTCCTAAATTGTGCCAATTTGATAGCACTAAATGCCCTGTACCAGATTGTTTGATGTCTGGTCAACAATTCATCAGCTGCCAGTACTACCAAGTTCTTGAAATTAACTAGGGGGAGTAGCGGGGAGTTCTTTCCAAAAACAGCTACATATGGTGACATACCGAGGGTTTCTGACCATCCTGCATTTAGGTATGGTGCCGGTTCGGGTATGGCATCAAACCAATTGTTTTGTCCTGCATTGACTAGGTTTCAAAGAGCTGTTTTCAATTTGCGAATTTTCCTTATGACATGTGCATTCGTTTCATGGTGGCCTGGTGCCGTCTTGATATGCTCAATGCCTAGCGATCGATACTGCTGTCTCCATACATGTGACTCAAACCGTGGGTCAGCATCGCTTACTAGAGATGTTGGGTAGCCATGGGGTGTAAATATTTTGTTGTGTAGAAGTTCCCAGGTTGTTATTGCCGTTACTTGCCTAGTTGTAGGTATGAGCCATCTGACTTCCAAAAATGTATCTATCGCAGCCAGGATTGTGTCATATCCCCATGAATTGTGGAAGGGTCCCCCAAAGTCAATAGCTATCAATTTGAAAATTTCTGATGGTAGGACAATTGTCTCAGCCTTTCCTTCTGGTAACTTTATGGGTTCTTTGTTTATCTGGCATGTGTGGCATTACGCCACATACGCTATGAAGTCCTTTCGCAATTCAGGCCAAAATTGATACTTGGTAGCGTACTGTAAGTTTCATTCAGCACTGTGGTGGTCTTTGTTGTGCATTTCGCTAATAACGTACTCCCTCAATGTTGTATATCAGTATATGGGGCCTTTCAGAATATACAGGCAGTCTTTCCCGTATCTGGTTTTTGCGCATAGTATTCCATTTGCAATCTTGTAGGAGGACAAACCTCCTGCGGAGTCCATACTTGTATTGATTTTTTTTCTATATTGGTTCTCACCGGTATGCTGCAACCCTATGTGCTTGGAACGTCCTGATCATTTCATTCATTGTTTGCAAGGTATCGTGCTCGTCTTCTATCTCACTTCCACGGGTTGTCGCAGGATAGTCCTCCTCCTCGCTGTCTTACAAGACATCATAAAGTCCCTGACGATATTCGCTCATCCTTGGGGGTATCACTCAAACTATCGTTTCATTCCTGAGACTTGGGAATTGTTCTCCTCATCTAATAGGTGGTGGGCTATCAGGTCCTGGCGTCCGGAATGCCGCTATTGTCTCCTAGGTAATGTCTTCTATCGGTTCCGCCCATTTGACCAGTGGCGGACTATTAGCTTCTCACATTTGGAAAGCCGGGGCTTTCGGGTTTAGCAGTGCTGGGATTGCATAAGATCTGGGTGTCGGCTGGGTAAGGGTGGATGGTCCTTCCCTAGTGCTATTTGGCCTTCCGCCGATCGTTTGTTGCCATTCCCAGTCATTGATTTCGGGGGACTCCAGAGGGCTTGGGTCACTTTCTGCACTCGCGGGGTGCAGACCTTCACTAGGAGGGTGTGGAGTCGGGTTTCTCCGCCACGTAGGGTGGTTGTCTGTGAATTTGATCTCGGTTTGACGATATGGGGAGTGATTGATATAAGAGTACAGGTAGTGCAAGGTGCGATATTGGAGTTCTTCAGATGGCGTGCTTCGCAGGGTATACTGGTTGCCCTAATTGCTTCCTGCTGTAATCGAGCAGGGGCTTTCGGAGGGTACAGGGGCCTCGTTGGAGTACTTAGTGTATGAGTAAGGAGGGGAGGTAGGGGACATATCCCCTTCGGGTTCCATTGTGTTTGATTCTTGCTCGTAGACTGTATTATCCATGATGTTGTCTGCTTCCTTTCCACGATCATGGAGATAAAGTGGATTCAAGTCTGACCCTTCCTCGTATATCCGGGAAAGGTCATCAGCTAAATAGTTCATGCCTCCTAGTGCGTAGACCATCTTTGTGTCATACTTTCCTAAGGCACTGAGCCATCTTACTTGCTTTCTGCTTGGGTTCTTTGCCGTTCACAGGTGTGTCAGGGGTTGGTGGTCTGTAACTATTGTAAAGGGATTTCCCATAAGTATATAGTAGAACCAATTAAGTGCTTCCACTATTGCTAAGGCCTCTTTATTGGTAGTTCTATAATTCATTTGTGCCTTGGTGAATTTTCTGCTGTGTAATGCAGCTGGTCGAGCAGTCTCGTAAGTGGGTTCTTGTCCTACCCATGCCCCTATCCTCAAATCAGAGGCGTCCTTTACTAGGCAGATTGGTTCTATGCTTCTTATATCTATTGGTCGCATGACTTGGTGATCGATAATTCGCTTTTTTACCATTTCAAATGCGGTCTGATGGGCAGTTGTCCACACGAATTCGGCATTCCCCGTTAAGTCTGTTAATGGTGCTGTCATAGTCACATGATGTGGGAGAAACTGGGCCACACAGTTCACTTTTCCCAGAAAGCGTTGCAATTCTTTTTTGTTTTAGGGTGTTTCCCAACTTGCGATAGACGATATTTTCTGGGGGATGCATGGATTCCTTCACTATCCGCTATGTGTCCTAGTAGTTCTAACCTGGCCGGAAATAGTACTGACTTCCTTTTACTTGCATAGAATTTTGCCTTTCTGAGTTGGTCACATACCTGCCATATGTGTCTTTCATGCTCTGCTGGTGTATCTGAGAATATGAGAATATCATCAATGTATACCCATACAAAGTGATGTAAAAATTCACATAGAAGGTCTTCAATTATTAACATAAAAATTGCTGGTGCATTCATGTCTCCTTGTAGCATTACTTGGCTGACAAATCCTCCAAAGAGGGTTTTGAATGAGTTGAACTTAACGCAGTCCGTGTCCACTCGTATTTGGAAGTATGCGTCACTCAGGTCGATCTTATGCGTGAATTTTGCCAATCCAATGCGGTTAAGGATCTGCTGTTGGTTGGGAATCGATGGACTATCCATGATTGTGTCATCGTTTCTTACTTTCAGGTCCACACAGAGGCGGATCCTTCCATCTGACTTAGGTTGTACGAATATAGGTGCCACTCTGGGAACCTCCTGTCATATAATTACTCTAGCGCGTAATTTCCCGTTTATCTAGTTTGGAGTTTTTCCTTCTATACTTCTGGGATTGAGTATGTCAGTTGGTTTTTTAGATCCTTTGAGTCTTTCAGTCGAATGTGATGGTTAATCTTATGCACAGGGGTAGCGTTTCAGGGACCCTGTCCGGGAATACATACTTACATCCTTCCAACGGTGTTGCTGAGGTTGTATCTGTAATCACGGCTCGGACTTCCCTGCTTGTTGGTTTGTATAGTGCTCGCAGTTTGTCATCAGGAAACTCGACTGCTGTATCCCCACACCTGATAGCGGCGTTGTGTGTTTGTAGGAATGGCATTCCAATCAGAGCATCATACTTTGCCAAGTTTCCTACCAGCATTTCCTGCTTTGTCCATTTCTTTTTCCCGATTCCTATGGTCAGTCCACATTTCTTGTGGCCAGGAGAGCGGGAACCTTTCATTGCCATGTTGACTGTTGTTGGTAGGGGTAGTGGTTCTGTTTGTATGCTGTGGGTCGAGATAAAGGTAGTGGTGATAAGGTCGCAACCGCTTGTTCCTGTATCGAATAGTACCTTTGCTGGATAGCCCTCTATGTAGATCGTTCCTTCGAGTGCATCACAGGTCTGTGTTGTTAGTGCTCATTGGGTTCAGAGGCTTTCCATTTCCACTGAATTAATTTCCACTTTGTCGTATTCGGTTGCTTCCATGTGGTTCATGCTAGCATCTCGCTTAGTTGTTTTTTCTTCTCCCTTTTTAGCATAGTAGTCCTTTTTATAGTGCCCTTTTTTTTTGTATTCAAAACATGTCCCTTCATCGCGTCGCTTCTGCTTCTTATCTTTCTTGTCTTTCGAATGTTTTCAGTATAGTTTATCCTTCTTTGTATTGTCCCGCGGTGATGATCCTTTACTGTTCTTCAGCGGTAGTATGCGGGTTCGGTAAACTCCTGTTTCATACCGCATAGTGTCCTTGCGTTCAGCCCATTTGACTATCTTGTCAAAGGAGTCTCCTTCTTCTTGTATGGATTCCACCTCCTGGTGTAGTCTGGGATGCATAGCTTCATACAGTCTTTGTCGCAGCGTGTACTGAGATACTGTCCCTGTCAGCAATCGTCTATAATACATTAGAATGTCCGCCGCGACCATGGTTATTTTTTCTGTTTTTCCATTTTGTAATTGCTGGATATCCTTGACCTTTTATACAGTTCTTCCGTGTTTCGCGAGGATTGGAATCTTTCTCTCAGGTATTTTATCAGAGTCATTCCGCGGATTCTCTCCCCATTCTCATAGTGGTTCATTGCTTGGTGGTATGCTTCCTCTGCTTTTCCGGTACAGAAACCTCCAAAGTACGCTCCACTTCCTTCCTTGGTCTTTTCTACTCCGTGCAGTGCAAGATATTGGGAAGTGTTTGTTACCCATCAATCAAATGCTTCAGGTTTTAGGTCTTCCGTTTTGCCAGTGAAGGAAGGTGGTAGTGGAAGTTTGATTTCAGGTCCGGTTCGTGCAGCCCCTGTGGCAGGTAGGGCGGCGGATTCTCCTTTGGCCATATTGTGTTCGGACTCTTCCTCGCTGGAGCTGTCGTCTGACAAGATTTCAGGAGAGTCGCTGGGGGGGTTCGTCTGATGTTTCCTTCACTACGGAGTGATCTGATGTTTCTTCGTCGTTCTCTTCCTTCTTAGGTGTGCCAACAGGTAGGCTGTCTTTCTTTGGTGGTTGCGCTGGTGCCTTTCCTTTGCCGGGGCTCACAGGGAAGATCCCGGGAAGGCTGGTTGCTGCCTTTGCTAACTCAATAGTTGATTCACTAAAGGTCTGCTTGGCCAAATCTCGCGCTAGTTGTCTTTCTACTTCCTCAATTGAGAAATCCCTCTTTGGCGCTTTCAGTTTCTTGTGTTCCCTTCTTTTGGTAAGACCTTCTCGTGGGACCTGCTCCCCACTTCGAGTCTCTAGTAACTCAATGGTATTGTATTGGCGGAGCTGCACCTCCTTTGGTTCTGCCACTCCCCAGCGCTAGCTTCATTGTTGGATGCTTCGCAGGTTGATCAGACCTGGTCCCGACAGGTTTCTAACCACTTGCTGAGGTTAAAAAAGTGTAACGTGTTCGGGCTGGGTCCTAGACACGTAGCGGTACAATAGGACCAGATGGCTTCTTGATCAACAAGAAGCAAGGGCTACTTACTAAAGGAGTCTTCGAACAGGGTATATTAGGAGATCTAAGAAGTAACCGTTCAACTAAGTATATTTAGAATACTGTCTGTCAAAGTCTGCTGTTTCCACTGCGGGAATCAGTGGTCTTTAAATATAGAATATCACTTATCTCCAGTATGAGCAATATTGCAAAACATTGCGTGTATCAACTGCTAGCACACGAAACAATACAAGTATCAAACCATACTGTGAAAAGAAATATAAAACAATGTGTGTATCAACCGATAGCACGTGAAACAATACAAGCATCAAACAATACTGTCGCAACCCAACATAAACTAACCTAGTACCTGTAACCAGTATGGGTACCAGGTTGGTTTATGTGGGGTTTGACAGTATTGTTTGATGCTTGTATTGTTTCACGTGCTATCGGTTGATACACACATTGTTTTATATTTGATTTCACGGCATCGTTTGATACTTGTATTGTTTCGTGTGCTATCAGTTGATACAGACAATGTTTTATGTTTGGTTTCACAGTATCGTTTGATACTTATATTGTTTTGTATGCTATCAGTTGATACACGCAATGTTTTACGTCTGCTTTCACAGTATCATTTGATACTTGTATTGTTTCGTGTGCTAGCGGTTGATACACAGATTGTTTTATGTTTGGGTTTCACAGTATTGTTTGATACTTGTACTTTTTTTGTGTGCTATTGGTTGATACACACAATGTTTTATGTTTAGTTTCACAGTATCATTTGATACTTGTATTGTTTCGTATGCTATCACTTGATACACACAATGTTTTGGAATATCGCTCATACTGGAGATAAGTGATACACTGTAATTAAAGACTGCTGAGTCCCGCAATGGAAACAGCAGACTTCGACTGACAGTATTCTTAATAGACTTGGTTGAACGGTTACTTCTTTGATTTCCAATTACACCCCATGCGAAGACTCCTTTAGCCAGCAGTGCTCGCTTCGTGTTGATCAAGAAGCCATCTGCTCCCATCGTACCGCTACATGACTGGGGCCCGGCCCAAACACGTTACATTTTGTTAATCTCAGCAAGTGGTTAAGAAACTTACAGCGACCCGGCCTGATCAACCCACAAAAGTTTAACAGCGTAGCTAGCATCGGGGAGCGGCAGAACCAAGGAAGGTTCGGCTCTACCAACACGACACCATTGAGTCACTGGAGACTCGAAGTGGGAAGCAGGTCCCACAAGAAGGCCTTACCAAGCAAAGGCAACCCAAGAAACTGAAAGGGCCCAAGAGCGACTTCACAATTGACGAAGCAGAAAGAGACCTAGCCCGAGACTTGGCCAAGCCGACGTTTACCGAATTACCAGACGAATTGGTAAAGGCAGCAACAACCCTTCCTGGGCTATTTCCCCCTAGCCCCAGCAAAGAAAAGGCACCGGCGGAGCCACCAAAGAAAGACAGCCTACCTATCAGCACACCTAAGAAGGAAGACAATGACCAAGAAACGTCAGATCACTTGGTTGTAAAGGAACGGCTAGAGGAAGACTTTGGGGACCCTGCAAAAAGCTCGTCAGACGACACCTCCAACAACGAAGAGTTCACACACGATATGTCCAAAGGAGAATCCACTGCGCCGCCTGGCACAGGGGCTAGGCGAACAGGACCAAAAATCAAACTTCCACTGCCACC
This sequence comes from Tuber magnatum, assembly GCA_003182015.1. NCBI lineage: Eukaryota > Fungi > Ascomycota > Pezizomycetes > Pezizales > Tuberaceae > Tuber > Tuber magnatum. Next base: position 2,632,244 of record PYWC01000007.1, read on the forward strand.
CGCATTCAGGGGCGGAAAAGAGGACCTAAAACCTGCAGCATTTGATCACTGGGTACCAACCACTTCTCAATACCTGGCCCCGCACGGAGTGGAAGAAAGCAAGGAAGAAAGTGGAGCGTACTTTGGAAGCTTCTGTACCGGAAAGGCAGAGGAAGCATACCACTAAGCAATGAACCACTATGGGAGTGGGGAAAATATCCGAGGAACGACTCTGATAAGATATCTGAAAGAAAGATTCCAATGTTCGCAGAACACGGAAGAACTATACAATAGGTTCAAGGATATCTAGCAAGTACGAAATGGCAAAACAGAAAGAATAACCTTGGTCGTGACGGATTTCTTAATCCATCACGGACGATTGCCTACCGGGACGGTATCTCAGTACACAGTGTGACAAAGATTGTATGAAGCAATGCATCTCAGACTACACCAGGAGGTAGAACCCATGGAAGAATAGGGAGATTCCTTAGACAAGATAGTCAAGTGAGCCGAACGAAAGTACACTATCCTGTATGAAACAGGAGTTTACCGAACCCACATAACACAACGGAAGAACAGCAAAGGATCATCATCGCAGGAAAATACAAAGAAGGATAAACCATACTGCAAGGATTCGAAAGACAAGAAGCGGAAACGACGCGATAAACCCACATGTTTCGAATGTGGGAAAAACGGGCACTATCCAAAGGACTGCTATGCCAAGAAGAGAGAAGGAAAATCAACTAAGCGAGAAACAAATATGAACGACGCAGAAGCAACCCAATAGGTCAAAGTGGAAATTAGCTCCGTGGAAATGGAAAGCCTCCAAACGCAATCAACGCTAACAATCAGGCCCTGTGACGCTCTAGATTGAACGATTCACATAGAAGGCCACCCAGCAAAGTTACTATTAGACACAGGAACAATCGGCTGCGACATAGTTAGTGCTACCTTTGTCTCTACTTATGGCATCCCTATGGAACCTCTACCCCAACCAACAACCGCAAATATGGCCATGAATGGCTCCCGCTCCTCAAGCCATAAAAGATGTGGCTTGATGGTGGGAAGCGGAAAAAAGAAATGGACAAATCAGGAGATATTGGTAGGAAATCTCGTGAAATACGCCGCCCTCATAGGAATGCCATGCCTAAAAAGACACAATGCTCTTATCAGGTAGGGGGATACAGGAGTGGAGTTTCCCGATAACAGACTGCGTGTGCTATGCAAACCAACAAGCAGGGAATTTCGAGCCGCTATTTCAGATGCCATATCAGCAACACGGTTGGAAGAATACAAGGGTGTATTCCCAGACAAGGTTCGTGAAACGCCAGCACCCATGCGAAAGATTAACCACCATATTTGGCTGAGAGATCCAACTGACCTATGAAACCAACCCACATACTCGATCCCAGAAGCATACAAGGAGAACGTCATGAACTGGATAAACGAGAAATTACGGGCTAGAGTTATTGCGCTACAGGAAGTTCCCAGAGCGGCACCTAGGTTTGTACAACCAAAGTCAGACGGAAGGATCCGCCCGCTAGTAGACCTAAAATTCCGCAACGACAACACGATCATGGATAGTCCATCGATCACAAACCAACGGCAGCTCCTTGACCGAATAGAATGAGCGAAATTCAGGAGCAAGATTGACCTACGTGATGCATACTTCCAAACGCAAGTGGATAAAGACAGCATTAAGTTCAATTCCTTTAAAATCCCCTTTGGAGGATTTGTCAGTAAGGTAATGACAAAACCAAGGAGACATGAATGCACCTGCAACCTTCATGCGGATAATGGAGGACCTGTTAAGCGAATTTCTACATGATTTTGTATGGGTATACATTGATGATATTCGCATATTCTCAGATACATCAGAGGAACACGAGAAACACATACGCCAGGTATGTGATCGACTCAGAAAGGCAAAGTTCTATGCAAGCAACAAAAAGTCAGTACTATGCCCAGATAAGCTGGAAGTACTGGGACACAAAGTGGATAATGAGGGGATCTATGCCTCTCCCCAGAAAATATCAAGCATTGTAGGTTGGGAAACACCTAGGAACAAAAAGCAATTGCAACGCTTTCTGGGAATAGTGAACTATGTGGCTCAGTTCCTCCCACACTATGCTACCTTGATGGCACCACTAACCGATCTGACAGGAAATGCGGAATTCGTATGGATGACCACCCATCAGAGAGCATTCGAAAATGGTGAAAAAGCGCATTGTCGATCACAAAGTTATGCGACCAATAGACATACGAAGCGAGGAACCAATTTGACTAATTGCGGATGCCTCAGATTTAGGAATAGGAGCATGAGTAGGACAGAGACCCACATACGAGATGGCTCGACCAGCCTCATTACACAGCAGAAAGTTCACCAATGCACAGATGAATTATAGAACTACCAATAAAGAGGTCTTAGCGATAGTGGCAGTGCTTAACCGGTTCCACAATGTCCTAATAGGAAACGCCTTCACGATAGTAACGGACCACCAACCCTTGACTCATCTACGGACTGCGAAGAATCCAAGCAGAAAGCAAGTTCGATGGCTTACTGCCTTAGGAAAGTACGACGCAAAGATAGTCTACGCACCAGGAAGTATGAACTATTTAGCTGATACCCTTTCCTGGATATACTATGGCAGATCAGACTTCAACCCACTCTATGTCCACGACTTCACAAAGGAAGCAGATGACATCTCGGATAATACTGTTTACGAGTAAGAATCAAACACAATAAAGCCTGAGCAACAATTCTCCCCTACCTCCCCTCCTTACTCCTATGCGGAGTACCCCGATAAGGCCCCTGTGCCTCCTGAGAGCCCCTGCTCGATTACTGCGGGAAATGATTGGGGTGACAAGTGCATCCTCTGAAGCACGCCACCTGAGGACCTCCAACATAGCACACTTCCCGACTCACAATGCTATGTGGACCATTGTCCATATTATCAAACCGAGATCAAATTTGTGAACAACTACCCTAGATGACGGAGGGACCCGACACCTTACCCGCCCAGCGAAGAACCAAGCCCTCCAAGTACAGAAATCGACCCAAGCCCTCCGGAGTTCCCCCCAATCAATGACTAGGAGTGGCAACAAACTGTTGGCGGTGGACCAAGTAGCGTGGGGGAAGGACCGTCCACCCTCATCCAGCCAGCGCCTAGGTCCTGCACCATCCCGGCAATTCTGAACCCAGAAGCCTCAGCATTCCAAATGCCAGAACCAGAACCAATAGAGAACCTTACGAATGAGACAATAGCGGCCTTTTGGATGCCAGGGCCGGACAGCCCGATACCGATTAGTCGAGCAGAATGGCTAGAAAGCCTTAGCAATGAGACAATAGTCTCAGTAATGCCTCCGACGATGACTGAATATCGGCGCGGGCTATACGATGTTTTAGAAGACAACGATGAGGACGACCAACCTGAAGTAACAAGACGAAGTGAAATACAAGACGAGCGGGATATTCTACAGAATATCAACGAAATAATTGGGACCTTCAGAGCACATATGGTTGCAACATACCAGAGAGAACCAATTTGGAAAAAGGTCAAGGAGAGTATAGACTCCACAGGAGGCTTGTCCTTCTACAAGGTTGCAAGCGGAATGCTATACACAAAAACCAGCGATGGGGAGGACTGCCTGTATATCTCGAAGGGTCCCGCATACGGAAATACGACATTGAGGGAGTGTGTCCTTAGCGAAATCGACAACAAAGGCCACCACAGTGCTGAACGAAACTTGCAGTACACTACTGGGTACCCATTTTGGCCTGACATGCGGAAGGACTTCAGAGCGTATGTGGCCCAAGGTCATACATACCAGATAAATAAAGAACTCAGAAAGTTACAAGAAGGAAAGGCACAGACGATTGTCCTACCATCGCAAATTTTCAAACCGATAGCTATTGACTTTGCGGGGCCCTTCCACAATTCATGGGGATACGACACAATCCTAGTTGCGCTGGATAGGTTTTCAGGATTCACGTGGCTCATACTGACAAGTAAGCAAGTAATGGCAACAACAACCTGGGAACTTCTATGCAACAAAATGTTTACACCCCATAGCTACCCAATATCTATAGTAAGCGATGCAGACACAAGATTTGAGTCACATGTGTGGAGACAGCAGTGTCGATCGTTAGGAATTGAGCAGATCAAAGCGGCACCAGGCTACCGTGGAACAAAGGGACAAGTCGTAAGGAGGATTCGAGAATTAAAAACAGCTTTTCGAAACCTAGTCAATGCAAGGCAAAACAATTGGTTCGATGCCATACTAGAGACGGCAGCATGCCTGAATGCAGGGTGGTCAGAAACCCTCGGTATGTCACCATGTAAAGCGGTTTTTGGGAAAGATTACGCGCTACTTCCCCTAGCGAATTTCGAGAACTACGCAGTACTGGCTGCTGATGACTTGTTAAACAGATACCAAGCAATCCGGAACACGGTATTTAATACTATCAAATTGGTATGATGTAGAAGCACGAGAATGCCAGCAAAATGACGCAGACACCATACACCGATAGGAAAAGGTAATCTGTTACTAGTATATGGAAGCTTATTTGCAACGGAGTCAGGATGAAGGAAAAAATTACAACCACCCTGGCGGGGACCATTCAAGATAAGCGGATACGATGAGCATACACAAAATTACACAGTGGAAATGGATGGCAGAATGTATAGAAACCGAGAAGCAACATTCCACACATCCAAGGTGAAACGATACCTCCCTAATGACAATACTTCTTTCCATGGAAGGAGTAACGCAAAACCACCCCCGATCATAGTTAACGAGAAGCCGGAATGGGAAGTAGAAGTCATACGAGACCATAGAAGACAGTATGACTGTGATCAATTCCTAGTGACATGGGTGGGGTCTCCGGAAACAGAGAACAGCTGGGAACCCCTTGAAGGATTAGGAAATGCGATGGAATTGGTTAATTAATGGTGTGGAGACAACAAACCGGAGGACGAGTTACCCCCTATGATAAACCATGTGACGGTAGCATGGAGCCCAACCCTGCCAGAAATCCAACACCTGTGCCCAGATACGGACCAAGGGAGACAGGACGGATTTTGGTCAGCCAATTTTGAAAGTGATTTCGAGAGCAGCGAAGACGAGAATCGGGTAATGGAAGATGAAGCAGCATGCCTAGCCCAGCTAGGAGAGGCTGAGTACTGGGAATACCAAAGCGAGGAAAGTGTACCATCCAACTGCCTTACGATGTCCAACTATGAGCAAGTTATCGGGAGACTGCGGTATCGGCTAATGGGACTGTTGGCAAACCGTGATATTATTCCTACACACTACCTTATACACCGATTATTGATACATATTTGCGGCAGATGCCTGGAAATTACAACTGAATCAACAGGAAGAATGTGGGGAGAAATGCTGTCAGATGTTTTCCACTGCGGTCGCGGATGCTACGTGAGCACAGAAAAATGTGATAGTTGCATGGAGACGGAAGAAACCGAAATTAGGTATCACCTGCTTTCCCCTGACACCTAAGCAAGGCCAACACCGAGACATAAATACCACCCTACAAACCTTAACCAGATTTCTCCGAATGAAAATCATTACAAGACACATTATCCTACAAACCTTAACAGGATTCCTGCGAACCAAAACCTTTTACAAAACCACCTTACCTTTATGCGAAAGAAAGAAAATGTCGAACTATGAAGAAGTTAGCATGAAGGGTTGAGACCTCGTTTTGGGGTACCTGCTATACCAAGAAATCATCCCACTAAGCGCATGCTGGTTGATATTCTATATCGATCACTGCGAGGAGTACGGGCGAAGCGATGTTGAAGCGGAGGAATAGGAGGACCGGAAAGTACAGAACTTCGTGGACCTGCAACACTACTGGGAGTCAGGGTGCTTTGTGCGCGGAGCGCCATGCTGGGAGTGTTTGGAAAGATGGTTGCAGGGAGCGGAATGGATGTTGCAGGACGACATGAGAATGTTGCAGGATAGCGATGACAATGAGGATGGGTCCTATGGGGACTTTCAGGAAAATAGCGGAGTTACCGACTATTAGGATTTCATTAGGTTATGTCACTTGGTGAAATTGTTATTTTATTTTGGGAGTGTAACCAGTACAGGTACTGGGTTATTTTATCTTTGGTTTCACGGTATCGTTTGATACTTGTATTGTTTCGTGCGCTATCGGTTGATACACATAATGTTTTATGTTTGGTTTCACAGTATCGTTTAATACTTGTATTGTTTTGTATGCTATCAGTTGATACACAGAATGTTTTATGTTGGGTTTCACAGTATCATTCGATACTTGTATTGTTTCGTGTGCTATCAGTTGATGCATACAATATTTTGCAATATCGCTCATACTGGAGATAAGCGATAGACTGTATTTAAAGACCGCCGAGTCCCGTGATGGAAACAGCAGACTTCGCCAGACAGTATTCTTAATACCCTTGGTTGAATGGTTACTTCTTTGATTTCCAATTACACCCTATTCGAAGACTCCTTTAGCCAGCAGCGCTCACTTCTTATTGATCAAGAAGCCATCTGCCCCTATCGTACCACTACGTGACTAGGGCCCAGCCCAAACATGTTACAGTACCAGTACCAGTTACAGGACACATAGTAGACAAGTACAGGATTCATGCCTCACTACAGAAGATATCATCCATTGCACTCTGGGATACACTAGAAAATAAGAAGGAATTACAACAATTCTTTGGCATAGTGAATTATATGGCACAATTCATCCTGCACCATACCACTCTGACTGCACTATTGATAGACCTGATAGGAAATAACAAGTTTGTACAGACTAACATATACCAGACAGTATTCAACTTGATCAGAAAACATATCCAATCATATCCCATCATGGAACTCATAGCTATAAGGAGTAAGGAACCAATCTGGCTGGTGCCTGATGCCTCAGATTTGGCAATTGAAGCATGGGTAGGGCAAGGACCAACCTAAGAGACAGCTCAGCCAGCTGCTCTCTGTATAGCAGGAAATTCAACAATGTTCGGCTAAACTATGAGACTACAGACAAAGAGGCCTTAACAGTAGTGGAGGCACTAAACTAGTTCCACAACATACTAATAGAAAATACCTTTACAATAGTTACTGACCATCAACCTCTGATATACTTGTGAACATCAAAGAACCGCAGCAGAAAGCAAGTCTGATCCCTCAGTGCACTAGGAAAATATAATACTAAGATAGTCTACACTCTTAGAAGTATGAACTATTTAGCTGATACTCTTTCCAAGATATATGAAGAAAACTTGAATCAAAATCTACTCTATATTAAAGACTACATAAGGGAAGCTAATAACATCTCAGATAACACAATATACAAACAAGAATCAAATACAGTAGAAACTATGCAAACCTCTTTCTATCACAGCCTTTCTTTCTCTTAGACAATGTACCCCAACAAGCAATCTGAGTTCTCTGAAAGTCGCTGCTTGATTATTACAGGAAATGATTGTGGCGATCTGTGCATGTTGTGAAGGACATTACTAGAAGAACTCCAGCACAGCGAACTGCACTACTCACACTGCAGGGTAGATCATTACCCTTACTACTAGACTAAAATCAGGTTTACAAACAACCATCCTAGACTATGAAGCCAATCAATCATCAGACCCCCAAGCAAGGGCCTGAGCCCCCTGAGTACCATACCCGACCCCAGCCCCCCTGAATCTCCCTTCTATAATAGCTTAAAATGGCCGCAGCCAACAGGTGCAAGACTGGCCAGTGCAGGAGAAGGGCTGTTCACTCTCATTCGGCCCATGCCATGATCTTGAGCAATACCTGCACTATTGAACCCCAAAGCAACTAAGTTCAGGATACTGGAGAGCCTACTTCCAATTAAGTGACCAGATCTATTGGGTAGTGTGTGTATGAAACTATACTCTGAGTTATACTTCCGACTATGAACAACTACCACTACAGACTTTACGATGATTTGGAAGAGGAAGAAGAACATGAACTGCCTGAAATGACCCAAGGAAGCAAGATAGAAGATGAATGAGACATTAGACAAACAGTGAATGTGATGATGGGTACTTTCCATGCATATATGGTGTTGGTATATTATAAGGAACCGATATGGGCAAAGATAAATGAGAATATGGATTCAGGAGAAGACTTGTTATCCTCCACAGTCACAAACAGGATGTTATTTGCTAAAACAAGATATGGAGAGGTATGCTTGTACATCCCAATTGGCCTAACATTCAGAAACAGTACCTTGAGACAGTGCATTATAGTCGAAATGCATAACAAAGGATACCACAAAACAAAATAAAATCTATGCTATGCAATGGAATACCTATTCTAGCTAGAGATAAGAAAGGATTTCAGGGCATACATCGCACAGTACCATACGTACCAAACCATCAAAGAACCCACAAAATTACAAGAAGGAAGAGCCTAAAGTATTACCCTGCCCTTGAAAGTATTTGGGTCAATAGCTCTTGACTTCGCAGAATCTTTTAACGATTCATCGGGGTGCAATATGGTGATAGTAGTCACAAACCGCGTGTTGGGTTGTAGATAGTTGTTATCAAGCAACAAGGATGCAATGGTAAAAATGATATGGGAAGTATTACATAGTCACATATTCACACCCCATGACTATCCAAGATTGATAGTAAGTGATGCAGACCTACACTGCGAATCACGTCTATGAAGACAGTATTGTTGATCACTAGAAATTGAACACATCAAAATGGTCCCAAGTCATCTATTATATAAAAGAATATGATGAGGAAATGCACTATCACATGATCAAACCTGCCAAGACATGTATTATGCCAAGCAAAGTGACAGGTACTCTTAAATCAACATGAATATTCTGATGTTACAGAACATGGTTGCCTCAAGTACAGATATCATAACAAGGGTTGTGGTCCTGCTAATATAATAGAGGTAGAAGTAGGACTGTGTGCAGGTAAGGACTTGGGCAGGACCTAAGGTATTTCCTTTTCAAGAACAGACAGAAGTGGAGGGGAGAGCATTCTCTCATATATAGAAATATAGAACAAGTAGCCAGTAACCTTCTAGAGAGAATACATACCTCTACATCTCCATTCTCAGGCTACACATCAATCAAACTAAGCGATCCTTCTAAAACAATTCCTCTTTCTTTACCTTGCAATCCTCTCAGTTGATTTATATCTTTCTTCTCATCCTTTACTCTTTTCTTTACTCACAGATGAGGAGCTGCTCTGGATGTGGCCAAACAAAGGCCGATGATTGTTTTATAAGATTGAGACCAAGAGGTTTCTATAGGACCTGCTCTACCTGTCGTGCTACAGGAAGAGCCACTAGGCGCCGAAATCGACCCTCCAATAATCCACAACCTAATTTACCTATTATCAATCAAATTCCAGTAAGAATTTATCTTCTATCTGTCTTTTCCTTTTAATGAAATAGAATAAAAATATTGATTCAACTTATCTTTTAGGCCCCCACATTACCTGGACCCATTACCCACGTTTCAGCACTTTCCTCAGTTAATACTATTACAAGGCATACTCTCTCTTTATTAAATCATGAATGTAGATACTGCCATGCATTACATTTTAATGAGGAAAAGAGTTCCAGATCAAGAGTTGGAGATTTGATTTTCTCAAAATGTTGTGCTAATGGAAAGGTAATCTTACCAAATATTCAGCAACCAGCCCCTCAGTTATTGGAATTGTTTACCTCTCAATCTGCAAGTAAGTTTATCTTAAATATAGTTCGTTAGTTAAAATTTATCAGAACCTAGAGCTACAACTAATCGTTGAATAATTATAGTTGCCAGAGACTTTCGTCTAAAGATTCGTTGTTATAATAACATCTTTGCTTTTACCTCCTTAGGTGTGGATGAGCAAACATTGGGTGTACAGGGGAGTGGAGTTTATTCCTTTCGTATTAAAGGAGCCCTCTGCCATAGGATCGGATCCCTTCTTCCAAACCCAGGCGAGAGCCCAAAGTTTGCACAAATCTATACTCATGATTCAAGCAACTATGATACTCAAGTTGGAAACAGATTACAGGTGTTTGGCAATTTAGATGCAGCAATTGTGACACAAGTCCAGCTGTCTCTCGCGGAAACGAATCCTTATGTCCAGTTATTTCAATCGGTTGGAGATTTGATTGCCTCTAATCCTGAAATGGTACGAACTTTAAGCTTGAGAATTCAGGATCCACGGGAGCATGGCAAGGATCCACGTACCTACAATTCTCCATCAGCAAATGAGATTGGGATATTAATTGAAGGAATGGGTGAAGAGAATGTAGGACCGCGTGAAATCATTCTTCGTTACAAAGGTTTAGGAAACCAAGATGAACCGATGAGAAAAATCTCAGAATTACATGCATCATATCTTCCTCTCCGATATCCACTTATTATGATGCATGGGGAACAAGGATGGCATGCAGATATTCCACTTGCTGGCAATGAGGTAGTAGGAAATGCAGCACGTAATTTGCATAATGGAGTTGAAGATCAAATTCCAAATGCAGAAGAACGTATAGCATTTCAAGAAGAAAATCCAACTACAGGACGTGGAGGATCAAAGCGAGTTACATTGGCATTATTTCATACCTACTATCTTCATATACGTACTCCAAATCCTTCTCACCTGTTCCTAGCAGGTAGACTTCTTCAAGAATGGTGTGTTGATGCCTTTGCTGCCTCTGAGCAAAATAATCTACGCTGGGTATTTTCAAATCAAAAAGCACTTCGAAGTGATCAATACCAAGGACTTGCAGACACCTTAGTTAATCAAGGAAATATGGACCTGGCCAGTTTAGGAAAGCGAGTAATCCTTCCATCGACCTTTGCCGGATCACCAAGACAAATGACTGAACTGTATCAGGATGCTATGGCAATAGTACGTGCCTTTGGTAAACCAGATTTATTTATTACCATGACCTGCAATCCAGCATGGCCTGAAATTCAGGAAAACCTGCTCCATGGTCAGCAGGTTACAGATCGTCCTGATTTAGTTGCCAGAGTATTTCAGTTGAAGCTCTCCAGTCTCATGAAGGACCTTATTGAGAAAGCTGTTTTCGGACGAGTGAAGGCTCATATCTATGTTATTGAGTTTCAGAAGAGAGGACTACCTCATGCACATATCTTAATGATGTTGCATGCAGCTGATACTATTCATACAGTAGACCAAATTGATCTTGCTGTTTCAGCAGAAATTCCAAATAAGGAAGATGACTATCAACTATGGAAGACTGTTACAACCTGTATGCTCCATGGACCATGTGGGGTGGAGAATCTAAGTGCTCCCTGCATGGTTGATGGCAGGGGTCTGGATGGCTGTTGCTCAAAACATTACCCAAAGACCTTTTTAGAGGAGACTATATTAGGAGAGGATAGTTATCCTCACTATCGCCGCCGAAATAATGGGAGATTTGTTGAGAAAAGTCGTATCCGGTCAGATGGAACAGCCTCTACCTTTCGTTATGATAATCGCTGGGTTATTCCATATAATCCATTTCTCACTAAACGCTATAATTGTCACATTAATGTCGAAATTTGTTCCTCAATACAGGCAGTTAAGTATTTATATAAATACGTTTATAAGGGACCAGATCGTGCCAACATCCTGATTGATGATCCAGCAAATGTTAATGAGGTTAAGGTTTATTTGGATGCACGCTATATTTCAGCACCTGAAGCAACATGGCGACTGCTAGGAAACAAGATGCATCATGGAAGTCCTCCCATACAACGCCTTCAACTCCATCTACCTCAACAGCAAGCTGTTTACTTTCAGCCTAATGAGAATCTCGATGACATTGTTGATCGGGCAATGGATAGAGATACTACCTTGACAGCTTATTTTAAAGCTAATTCCAAATATACACTAGCCAGAGATGTACTGTATCAGGACTTCCCTCAGTATTTTGTCTTTCAGTACAAGAAACGGGAATGGACACCCCGTAAGAAAGGTGTCTCAATTGGACGCATGTATTTCTGTGGTCCAAAGGCAGGAGAACGGTTTTTTGAAAGACTGTTACTACTTCATACCAAGGGTGCAACAAGCTTTGACTCCTTAAAAACAGTTAATGGTACCCTCTATTCAACATTTCGAGAGGCATGTAATGCAAAAGGATTGTTAGCAGATGATGATGAGTGGAAGGAGGTACTTCAAGATGGATCTTTAATGTTAACTGGATTTCAACAACGCCTACTATTTGCTCTCATCCTCACTGATTGCAATCCAGCAGAACCTAAGGAGTTGTGGGAGAGATTCAAGAACTCTATTACAGATGACTGTAATTATTTATTGATACACCAATATGGTATTCTAAATCCAACAGAGGACCAACGACTCTCACTTGGCCTCAGGCTTTTACAAGAAATTATTCAACAAAGTGGCAGATCCCTAGACGACTTTGGAATTCCGCAACCAACACATGAATTTCAGTTGATTAATGGAATAGAATCCTCGAATTTTGGTAATCAAGATGTTCAGAGATTACAAAATCCTACAGTGCTGAGAGCAGAGGCACAGGAGGATCTTCAAAGATGTAATACACTTCAGCGAAATGCTGTTAACAGAGTAATGGAATGTATAACAGTCAATAATCCGACGCTCTTTTTCTTGGATGGACCTGGTGGAACTGGAAAAACCTTTGTGGAAAATCTTCTATTGAATACAATCCGGGGAGAGGGAAATATAGCTATTGCAGTGGCATCTAGTGGTATTGCAGCGACTCTGCTAAATGCTGGAAAAACAGCTCATTCTACCTTGAAAATCCCTATTGCTATTGATAAAGATTCCTATTGCAATATTCCTAAAAATTCAGAATTGGCTCGACAGATTCAGCAAGCCAAGATACTTATCTGGGATGAGGCACCAATGTTACACCGCTATGCATTCGAGGCAGTTGATAGGACCTTTCGAGATATTCGCAGCTCACCTCTTCAGTTATTTGGTGGTTTAACAGTACTATTTGCAGGAGACTTCAGACAGTGTTTACCAATAGTACCTCGGGGATCACGTCCACAAATTGTTTCCTCCAGTCTTAAAAGATCCTACCTTTGGTCATCTGTTACTTGCCTTCAACTGAAGGAAAATTATCGCCTTTTAGGTGGTCATATGTCAGCAGAACAACAGAAGGATGCTACAGAGTATGCAGAACTCATTCTTGCAGTTGGAGAAAAGCGATTCCCAGAATGTGGCCTGGATAAAATTCAATTATCAGAGGTCTTACAACTTCCTAATAATAGAATTGATGAACTTATTACCAAGGTGTATGGAGATCTTAAGTTCATATCACCAACTCCTCAATATCTTGCAGAAAGAGCTATTTTAGCACCACGAAATATTGATGTTGCCAATATTAATGATATGGTGCTTGATCTTCTTCCTGGAGAGCCTACTGTATACTTCAGTGCTGATTCAGCTACTGAAGGAGCTGCTGAACTTTACTCAAGTGAGTATTTAAATACACTTACGCTATCCGGAATGCCATATCATCGCCTATCACTTAAGATTGGAGCTACCGTTATACTTCTAAGAAATCTCAGTCCTCTTCATGGCCTCTGCAATGGTACCAGGCTTCAAATTACACACTTAGGACGGAATTTGATTGGAGGAGTTATTCTTACAGGAACATGCAAAGGACAGAAAGCCTATCTCCCGCGAATCGAAATAACCAGTAATCCTGACAGCGATCTTGGTTTCCAGCTTAACTGACGGCAGTGTCCTCTCCGATTAGCATTCGCAATGACGATTAATAAAAGCCAAGGACAATCATTAGATGTGGTTGGAATTTCTTTAGAGAATGATGTCTTTACTCATGGCCAGCTATATGTGGCATTATCGCGAGCATCTAATCCATATAAAGTCAAGGTGTTAACGAAGGATGGTGGACAAGTTGGTGTAACAAAAAATGTTGTCTTTTCTGAGGTCTTATGATGCAAATCTAAGCCATAAATGGTTTCCTAATAGCTTATATTGTGGTTTTGGCGGGTCTTGGTATGATTGGTGATATGTAACTATAACTGCGTTAATTCTATATCATTTCAAATCTCTGAACCAGTGTGGTAACACACGGGCAAATACTCGTTATGAAATGAATGAACAGGTTGAATGAAACATTCAAGAACCCAAAATGGCTTTTTGCTGCCTAATAAATGCGAGGTAGAATAATTGGTTCGATGCAATCTCCAAAATAGTAGTTTATCTGAATGGGTCATAGTCAGAAATACTAGCTATATCCCCATACAAAGTAGTTTTTGGAAAGAATTACCTGTTACTCCCATAGCAAACTTCAACAATTCTGCAGTGCCTGCCACTGATGAACTTTTAAACAGGTATTAGTCTATCTGAAATACTGTATTTAATACAATAAAATTACCATACTTCAGAAGCACGAGAATAGCAGTAATATGACACAGGCACAACATGCAAATAGGGGTAGAAAACCAACTATTAGTATATAGAAATCTGTTTACAACCAAACCTGGACAAAGCAAAAAATTGCAACCCCACTGCTGAGGACCCTTTAAGACAATCAGATATGATGACTATACAGAGTACTATATGGTTGAAATGGATGGAAAGCTGTACCAACACCAAATTGTGACCGTTCACTTATTCGCAGTAAAGAAATACATACCAAATAACAATACTTCCTTCCTAGGAAGAAGCTATGCAAAACTCATCTCAATTGTGGTAAGCAAAAACCCGAAATGGAAAGTGCAAAGGATATGCAACAATAGAAAGTAGTATGACTGTAACTGATTGTTGGTAAAAGGGTCAGGATACCCTAAAATGGAAAACAATTGAAAGCCACTTGTAATGTGTTCATACCTAGAGTGCTAATTATACTTCATGTATAATAGTAACAGGTGGCCGGCTTGCTCAGAAAGAGGCGAGAGCTGTGTAAAGTAAAGGGGGCTTCGAAGGGGTGTAATAGGAGATTAAGAAGTAACTGTTCAACTAAGTATATTAAGAATACTGTCAGTTGAAGTCTGCTGTTTCCATAGTAGAATCAGCGGTATTTAAATACAAGTTCTTACTTATCTCTAGTATGAGTGATAATATAAAACATCCAAAGTATTAAACAATACCTTTGAAACATAACAAGTATCAAACGATAGTATAAAAAAAACACAAAACATTTAAAGTATCAAGCGATATCTTTGCAACATAACAAGTATCAAATGATACTATAAAATAAAACATAAAACATTCAAAGTATTAAGCGATATCTTTGAAATATAACCAGTATCAAATCATACCATAAAACAAAACATAAAATATTCAAAGTATCAAGCGATGCCTTTGAAATATAACTAGTATCAATCAATACTATAAAACAAAACATAAAACATAACCTAGTACCTATACCAGTTACACCACTAGAAGGATTAAAAAATATAATAAAATTGGTGAATGAATGGTGGGCAAACAATAAAGCTGACAATGAATTGCCTCCTAATATAAACCATGTAATGGTAGTATGGGGCCCAACACTACCTGAGACCCAAAGACTCTGACTGGAGATAAATGAAGAAATATAGGATAGGTTCTGGTCCACACATTTTGACTGTGATTTTGAGAGTAGCAAAGATGAAACTAATGTAATGGAGAATGAAGCCACATACCTGGCACAGCTGACAGAAGCTGAGTACGGGCCTTAACCAAGAAAGAACTTACCATCCAACAGCCTTATGATATCAAACTATGAGGAGGTATCTTGAAGACTCCACCATCAGCTATTGGAACTATTGGTAAACCATAATATTATCCCAAGACGACTTCTTACATAGCAATTGTTTATACACATCTGCAATAAATACCTCAAAATAACTACCAAACCAAAGGGATAAAGATAGAATAACACTATACTAGCCATATTTCGATTTGGTTGTGGGTGTTATCTAAGGACGGAAAGATACAAATATGCAAATAGACTGAGGAAAATGCAGATAAATACCACTTCCCACCTCCTGAACCCTAAGCGAGGACAATAAAAATACCTCCCTTCAATCTACAGTCAGTCGTCAAAAGTGTTCGTGATCTGAGACATGTTTAATTACAGTTGTGCTATACCTCCTGGCCGCAATAGTGGGCCTGTCAACTGGCACTATCAACGGGCGCGAATAATTAACCACGATCAATGGGTGGGAACAATTAACTATGATCAACCAGCACAAACCATTAACCATGATTAACCATGAGAATGGTGAAGTAAATTAAATAATAAAAATAGTCAATACCTTGTATAACCTCCCCTTGCCTCCAAAACTGCAGCCATCCTATCAAATATTGATTTCCACAACTTCTCAAAAAACCCCTCAGGAATTGTCTCCCAAACTAATAGTAATACATGTGCAAGCCTTTTCTTAACATCTTCCTTTCCTCCTGGGGTATCTCCAATCCTTGGATACTGCTGGTGCAATCGCTTTTTAAGCTCCACCCATACATGCTCAATAGGATTCAAATCAGGGGAATATGGAGGGTGTTCTTCAACCTCAATACAGTTTCTCTCCAACCAATCCATAACACTATAAGCCTTATAAACAGGAGCATTGACTTGCTGAAAAAGAATATCTTGCATACCAAAAGAAATCATTTGATGAATAACAGGAAAAAGATGCCTTCTCAAGAGCCTAACATACCTGATCTTATTGATATTTTGAGTAATAGGAACCAAAGAAGCTTTTCTCTTCCCCCAAAAGCACCCCAAACCATAAGAGAAATTCCCTTATCCTTCTCCTTAGGATAAATACAATCAGACAGCCACTTCTCTCCAGATTCTCTGAAAACCCATTGTTGTCTTGGATGCTTGGATTTCTCCACACTACATTCATCACTCCAAATAACTCTTTCAAAATCCTCCACTGTCCAGTCTTTATGAAATGTAGCCCACTTGAGTCTCTTTGCCACATGCTCAGGCTTGAGCTGTGGTCTTAATTTGGCTAGCCACTTCTTGATATTGACTTCACTGAGTACTCTGTCAACTATTTTACTTATTAGCTAATGATGTCCTATCACTCATAGTAGCACTAGGGCTAAGATGTTACCTGTAGAAACGGAAATACCTGGCACATATTTATCCCTGAAATCAGATATAGTCATTTTCCAGTTGGACTTAGCTGCGCAGACAATTGTGCGATGTTGCTAATGGCTAAGAACTAGAGTACGACCGGAGCAAGGAATGTTTTCTAACAATTGACACTCATATGCTCGGACAAGGAAGCTTTTAACTGTCGTCCAGAGGTGCCCAATGGTTCGAGCAACAAGGGCAATATTCCGGAGGCAGTAGAAAAAGGCAATAATCATGCCTTTTTCAATATTGGTCATCTCTCTTCCCCTGGTTTTGGGAGTTCTTTTTTTTTTTAGTGCATGGGGGTTTGCATATCCAGATCTGTAAACCATAGTAAAAGGGAAAAATAAATTGAGGAGCAGGTTGTATGAATTGTATTGTTATTCACAGTCGCAATCATGGTCATGAGAGTCTGGCTTTTTTTTCACGAGGTAGCTGACTAAGCGTCACGAACACTTCTGACAACTGGCTGTACCACACCACATGAAAATAACTTCCCTCTATCTGAACCACCTTAATGATATCAAACTATGAGAAAGTTACTGTGAGACTACCCCCACAGTTTGTGGAACTGCTGGTCCACTATGAAATGATTCTACTAAGTGTGATTTGAAAAATATTTTAAATCAACTACCGCACGAAATCCAGACTAGTTGCTATCGCGACTAAGAATTGGGAGGATCGATTCATATGGAACTATATCAACCTACCATATTACTGGCAGTTTGGGTATTTTATGCATGAGGCATCAGGCACAGAGTGTTGGGGGCGATAATTGGAGGGTGTGGAATAGATATTGCTAGACATTATAAGAATGTTGCAGGATAGCAATGACAATGAAGATAGGTTCTATGGGGGTTCTCAGGAGAATAGTGGGTTTACTGACTATTAGGATTTCCTTATATCATTTTGTTTGCTGAAATTGTTATTTTGTTTTCGTAGTGTAACCAGTATGGGTACTAGGTTCCATTTTCTGTTTAGTTTCACAGTATCATTTGATACTTGTATTGCTTCGCGTGTATCACTTAATATATATTATACTTTATATTTGGTTTCACTGTGACACTTAATACTTATATTGTTTTGTGTGCTATTATTTGATATACACAAGGGTTTATGAAATCACTCATACTGATTATAAGCGATAAGTTGTATTTAAAGACTGCTGATTTCCATGATGGAAACAGTAGACTTTGACTGATAGTATTTCTAATATACTTGGTTGAATGGTTACTTCTTTGATTCTCTACTACACCCTCTTGAAGCCTCTTTTGGTAAGCAGTGCTGGCCTCTTTTCGATCAAGAGGCTATCTGCTCCTATCATATCACCATATAAATATGACCCTAGTCTGAACCAATTATGCATATACCTATAGAGATGTGAAAGAAGTACTAAACAACCAGTAGTGGATAAAGGTGTACTCAAAGGATTGGAGTAAACTGATGGGGAAGTTTCTGGGATAAATTCTGTCTACTTAAATCTATATAAGAACTCTTCTACTCCAACCCAATCAACATCCTCTTGAGACCTTAATTGAGTAAAGCATTTGGCTTAATGATATTAAGTTTTACCATTTAGCTTACTCTTATATTTGTGTATGAACTTTTGGCTGTATGTTTGAAGTTGTTCCGTGTGGTCACAATCTTTAGGTCTATCTCCCTTGGGGTGCCCCCATTACATATTCAGAGAATGGACTGGCTACTATACTCACTCAATTTGAATCCTATTGAGAATGTATGGTCCCTTTGGAAATCGTGTTTTTGCCGAGCATGCCAAACCTCTTACCTCGACTTCTATGGTTGCAATGCAGTTATCAAGCTTGCTCAACAGGTGTGGGAGGAACTTCCATAAAGGGAAATATGTTGGTGGACTGATGGAATATCCAACCAAGTTGCAATACTACTGTGAAGACATCGGGAGCCACCTTGCTAGTAACTTTTCTATATCTGCAAGTCTTTTATATTCTTATTTTTTTTTTATATTTTATTCTCCTTGGTTGCCTTTGAATTGTGATATTAGAGTAGCACAATTCTCTTCGAAAAGTATGCCAAGCCATGTTTTCCCAAAAAAAATTTCACTCGGGTGCCACTATTTATCGAGCGTGGATCCGTTGTGTTGTCCATGACCGTTTTTTCCAAAGCGCTGGCCGACTGCAGATATACTGTCACAATAACGATGGTAGCGGGGTGGGTTTTATAGAATGTGCACGGGGTGGGCTGAAGAAAAGGAGCCTGCTTTTTACACTAAAAATAGCGCAAGGATCCCAACACATGCACCTGCCCAGACGCCAAGGGGATTCGATCGGTCTGCCAAGACAACCAGTGATTATTCATGGTTGCCATATCACAGCCTCGCTACAATCGCAACTATGAATTTTATATACGGTAGAGGTAATCAAAGTCGAAAAAGCTGTAAAAACAGCTTATCCCGTGGTTCATGTAAGCTTGGCGCGCGCGGGAGCAGTCGACTTATCAACACTTTACTTTACCCATATGATACTATTTTTTTCATGTTAGGACCGAGGGTAAAATGTCTATAACAAAGGTATCATAAGTGAAAGAGGTAAATCGAGAAAACTAAGACAGACGAATGGTTAGGCTAAAAGAGGAGATGCTAGTTATGTACTAGAATTCGATTCTCAACCTGCTTGCCGGTAGGAAGCCATTCATGTCCAATGCCATTTTAACACTACTTTCTGGCTTTGAATTAGAATTATTTCCAATTCCGACATCAACTTCCCGCAAGCAATTATCTGCAAATATTGAACCTCGACCCACTTGCTATTCGATTTAGGTCTCTTGTTTTCTCTGTTGTTTGTATCAACTCGCACCATCTAATCTGATCAACCGCCTGTTCTCAATAATTCCTTATTCTGTACTGTACAACCATTCTACGCTTAATTATATAATATACTTTCACCACAACAAGGGCGTCGGGGCCGACACGGGAACGCTCGTCTATTATGCATGATACTAGATTAAGTTTTCACATTCTTCTATCTAATCATCTGATCTGATAGAGCATCTAATCTGATCCTATACTAGGGTAATTAATAGATTACAATCCCTTCCTCCAGGTCGGCAGAGGGCTGCTGCTATGATAGTATGCGGTACTGTATGCTGCAGGAGTCTGTGACATGATTGTTTGTTGTCATAGCAATTCAATTTTTTCCCTTCTCCTGCATGCTAATTCCCACAGTTGATTACATGCACCCTTTGAAGGGGCTCTCAAATACTATAATCTGGTGAAACCCACTATCTCCGGCCGCCGGTCATCCCACTATGGGTTTCGTTTGGCAGGTTGACGGGATTGCAAATACCGGTTAGCAAGATCTAACACACCTGGCCGGCCGATCTTATACATTATTAGGGATACACTAATCCTTCTTTTGGGGGCTGCCGGAGATAGCAGATTTCACGAGATTTTACGTTATGCTACCTGAAATCTACTAACACTACTGGCTGATCATGTAAAGTACCCCAACGCAGGATTCCGCATTGAAGTTTACTGAAAATCCTTTTTTAACTTTGAACACCCCTAGTACATATGATAATAGAGGTTTTTCAGAAACCTACTGTCCCCTACTATCCCCTCCGAAGCGCACTGGTAATCACAGTTTGCTGTGCCTTCACCCAACACTTCCGAGTTAGGCCATGAGAGACGCGAGTCTAGCCCCTCTGTCATCGCCTGCTCCAAAAGCCTTACTGATGCGCACCCAGTGAGCTTACATCGATCAACACTCGACTGCGACAGAAAACGACCCTTTCAACCGTCCAATCCATTATTTAGTGACTACCATAACAAAATCACGCTACACAACTCCACCGGGCTCTCGCTATCTTGTGCTGAGCTTTTTTGCCTTTATCAATGCCAATTTCGAAGCCCAGCGAGCGTACGAATTTTCTACGCACCTTGGCTTTCTTCCAGCGTACCTTGCGGCATAACCAAAAGTTGGTCCACTCGTTGGAAAAAGCAATCCGGTGCCCTTACTATGGTCTAACACGCTGTTGGGAACTTTGAGGTTCTAACTGCTGTACTTACGGGGCATTTACCATGACTTTCTATTAGGAGATTCCGGTGGTCCCATACCCGTGACCCTGGGAGCGGATATTTTCTCTGTTTTTTTTTGTTCGGTACGCGTTTCGTGGTAATAAAAGCTGATAGTTTATTTTGTGTACATGTGTATAAACTAAGTTTAGGGCATTCTCAGGATTGGATTCGTAACGCTGAAAAGCAACTAGAGGTTCGCAAGATGGAGGGTGAATTTGATAGAACACTGCTTGAATTAGAGGGAAAGCTCATAGCTGCGATTCGTGGTTTGAGAGCAGATTTCGAGTTATTCAGATTTGCTCGTCCTTGGATGGCAGACAGGGCTTATACTTGGGTAGGCAGCGGTGATTGAGGAGTGAAAGAAGCTAAGCTGCTGGGGTGCCAGGTGGAACGATGTTTGTTATGGAGCCATTGACAAATAATCTACTCTGAAACGATTGAGAACGAGTGATAGCTCTTGACCACGAGGACTCTTGAGGGTTAGGGCCCCGCATAAAATCTCTGGAGGTATGTAGACAATCTTCTGGCACACTCGAGTTCCCTACGAAGAGAGATTTCCAGTTCCGTGAGCTCAGCTATCGTTCGCATGGTGACAGAAATTACCCTGCAGGAGATCGCCTTTCAGGCTGGAAAAATTAAGCGAGAAAAATTCGTCGGATTCATTGGGTAACCCGGGTCGAGAACTCCTGAACCTGACCCAAGCTGGAATTATATTAAACCTGGAGAAGCAGAATCCACGACCCAACAGCAACGAATCTGACCTAACCCAGCGACTCCCGGGGCCACTGAACGGGTTGAGGAGGGGAGGGGACGGGATCGGGCACGGTTCCGTGGCGAGACAATTGCTGACATCTGGCTACCTGAGCATTATAGTTTGTGAGTAAACAGGACCAACAACTGCTTTGGGGCGAGGCAATTGCTAATTTCTGAGTTTTGCAGCGGCTGAGTGAACGAGGTCCGCTACATTTCTGTGACTGCACAATTACTGATGTCTGCACCTCTGAGTGTTCTATTTGTGAGTGAATAGGATTAGCCATAGTTCTGGGATGGGACCGGCGCTGATCTCTGGCTCGCTTAGTGTTGCAGAGGGTGAGTGAACTAGGTTAACTACGGTCCTGCGACGGGACAATTGCCCGCCTCTTGATCGTTGGGTGTTGCAGGAAGTAGGTGAACAGGGCCAGCCACAGTTCTGGGGCGAGGCCGCCTTTGAGCTCTAGCTTGCCGAGTGTTGTAGCGGGTAGCCTCACTCTGAGATAAGGTAATTGCTAATCTCCGGGTTTTTGATTGCTCTAGGAAGTAAGCGGGCAGGAGTAGCCACTGTTGTCGGAAGAGGCAATTCCTGACCTCTTGCTATCTAAATCTTGTCGGGGGTAAGTGAGCAATACTAGCCGCACACTTTTGGGACGGGGAACTTGCTTATCCGTGACTCTCTGCCCCTTACAGGAAGTAAGTGAACTGGATTAACCACCGTTGTGGTGCGTGAAAATCCCGACTCCTGCCCCGGGAGCGCCGTAGGATGTGAATGAAATCAATCCCAGATCTAGGGCTAGGCAATTACTGGCCTCTATAGAGCTCGCGGAGTGTTGCAGTTGGCAGGTTAGCGGGGTCAGCCACGGTTTTGAGACTAGTCAATTGCTGGTATCTGGCGCTCGGAGTAATATATGAAGTAAGTCAAGGGGATCAGCCATAGTTCTGAGACAAGCAAGTTTCTAATACTCGGCTGCCTGGTTCCTCCAGGAAGTATGCGGACCTGTGTCCTCCTCGTCGTTTGTTGTTTCTACTTTATTAAATCACACCCCCGCCATCAGAGATTGCGCGTATCAGACAACTATTCAGGTCCCTGTCAATGTCCGTGATCCCCGAGCCTAGACTAAGTTCATGCTTTCTTTCCTGGACAGGATCCAAGCTCTGCACATTTCCATCCCGTATCCCTTCACAAGGCTCACTGACCACTGCTGTCCTTCTTGGTTTGTATGCAAAGTCATGCCCTCTCGTGTGAGCTATACCTTATCCACTGTGTTTCGTTACAGCTCGTTAGTAAATCCCTTGCCCCCCCCTGCTCCTACTCCTCACACTAACGCGCGCGGTCCACAACCGTTTCGGCAACGTAGAAAGTGGGTTTTATGGTTTTCGTAATCCCAACCTATCAGCAAACTGTATCCGTTAACTCTTCCTGTGATTAGTGAGTCGTTCAAGTTCACCATCATCGCCCGTATTGTGGGTTATTATTGACCCCTGGTAGTTGCGCATCCACGACAGAGCACGCCTGGACACAATGCCTAGGCAGGTGTGACCTCCTTGCCCAAGAAAGCCCGGTCCGGCAACTAGTGAGTATTGTTATTATATCCCCCGTTTTTGCCAGCGAATACTTCAACGTCGTACTAACCATGTAATAGACCAAACGTCTTGCCAATGGTATGGTGGATTAAACCTCTAGAGTGGGTCATTGAAGGGGGGGGCTACCGCTCCCTCAGTATGTTTGCTGGCTCAAAGACGGGCTGATTTTTGCGTTCCCTATATTACTCCTTTTCATAGATATTGTTTCAATAATAGCTATGATATCTATATCAGGATGGTGGGATTTGCGGGGGTCTTGTGTGGATGGCTAGTGGCGTTTCCATTGCTCCTGCATGGGACTGGAATTCTTTGGGATTTGATCGTCTCAATAGTATAGCCCTCAACAGCAACGCTGCCGTAATTGAAGCGTGGCCCATAAGGCGCAAAGTTTCGTAAAATATTGCTATCGGCGAGGTAGCCCGATAGACCTGCTGTCTTATATCCCGTTGGCACCTTGTGTAGGTAGTCGCCAGCGGAAAACTCTGTTATCGATCGTCCTATAGGTAATTTCAAACAAGTTTGTGATTAACAGTTTGACAGCTTGGCTGGTGGTAGGTGTTAGGAGAGGATGTACCGGAGCTGTAGTTTGGAAGGGGAAGGAAGAGGGATGAAAGGTGGAATTGGTTGCTCAAGATGGAAGAGAAGTGAACAAGAATGGACACCCATGGACGGACAGTGGCGGAATGATGGAGTGTTTGTCGGATATTTTTGTTGCTACTTGTCATGGCTGAATTCGGGATTCTCTGTTGGTAGGACTATCCTGTGCCCATCACTGGCAGCGAGGCGCTTATAACTGGGCGCATCGTAAACGTGATACTTTGCTGGCGGTGGTAGATACGCCTCACCGAGCGACATTATCCTATCAAGCTCTGCAATTGCATTAACATTGCTCTTGAACACCTCCCCACTACGCCGGTGGGATTCAAGGCAAGTGTGAAGAGGACGAGATCTGTGCAAGATCTATTGCGGTACTCACTTAGGAGGAATGCTCACACATGCTCGGTACAGTATCCCGCCAGGGCAGATAGGCTCTGGAGCGGTATCCATGGATACGAGCTCACTTCCACACACCCAAGCTGTATTTCTCCAAGCTCCGGTTTACTTAGCACTCTTGCACTGCCTGCAGTTCTGGATGCTTCCCCCAAAACAGAAAATTTGGTTCCCCTGGGTCACCATTCATCACCCATTGGTATTGTGCATTGACAAAATTAACCAAACACCTGGTGAGTGTGACAACCATCGCTCCCAGACAACCCCACACAACCACTTCTCTCCACAAAAATCGTTACCACTCAACCAGCACCCTATAATTTCTTTCACTTTTTTATTCCAAGAAATAATGGCACCTATTCTTTGCAGCCAGGCCCATAAACCTATTCCCTCCAAGCATCTTAGCCAATGGGCAAGAGATGAGAGAGCCATACCCTTAAGAGAAATTTCCAGGTCTCTTAACCTCCCACTTCCAACTGCTCATGATACAGTAGTAAGAAGAGACCAAGAGGGAAAAGAGAAAGAGGGTAGAGGAAGACATCTTAAGACTTCCATTGTCATGTATATCCCTTAGGTCATGGGCTGTGGGGAGTTGACTTAGGGTCAACTATTATGTGAATGTTTTCTGGAGGGCGAAGCAGGGAGTGATATCTGGGGTTCCCAAGATGCACTACTTTGTTGAATGCGTGAGTGAAAAACCGATTCTTTCTGAGTTGTTTGCGATTGGTACTATGTTTTACAGAATGCTGTTGCACTCTCAGTTGATCTATAATTAACTCCTGGCAATTATGAGTTTCCTAGAATCCGAACGCATGTCGGGCGGGAGGATGGGATAAAGTTGTATCTGGGGGAAGGAAAGGTATAAGGCAGCCCACATTTTCCTGTTGGATCGACGTATTGGACTCTAAGTTCGGGTTTCTCTTTCTTTAGGCTTACGTCCACATCTTTTATAATTTCCAACGTTAGCGGAGCATAACTAAAAAACCAATATCCGGTGAACAACTGGTGTTTGTCACGGAATCGATAGAGCCCATCCACCTAGGTCCCTTACGTTCCACCACTATTTGCGGCATTTCCATCGAGATAGATCCAAGTCAGTTGGGCCAATCGCAAGTCCTCGGAGCATTTCAGGGTCACCCCCGCGAGGGAAAACATCAATCACACAAGTCCAGCGTAGCAAACCGCCTTCTCCACCAGCCTCCTCTCGTTGATATTCACCGAGCGCTAGCTATCTCCAAAAAACCCCCAGGCCGATCGCTCCCCAGGCTCACCCTTCCCCAGAGCTCGCGCCCTTCCTAAGCGAGACAAACACGGAGAAAACTCAGTAACACAACTTGGACACAAGGGTTGGGACACAAGGGATGGGGCACTGGCGAGGAAACAGCCGTAATATGGATATCACCTAGGAATTTGGCGAAAAGAAAGCTACAGCCCCGCTGCGTTGACGCCTACTTGCGTGTTGGTTCTCACTTCCCTCATTCATTGCCTCTCTCTATAATTTCTTTGAATGCAGTCCGCTGGAAGAGTAGCTATAGGGGAATGGAGGAACATTTGTGCGGTACCGTCTGTTTATGGTGAAGAGGAATTGCTCAAGTGCGGTCTGGGCTATAGTTGGACCATGGGCAGAGTTATTGTGATGTGTTCAGGTTGGGATAGTATCGCTTTTATTATTATCCCGTCCCTTCGTTTCTTTCTCGCATATATTCCGTGACTATTTTATTTCGTCTATTGTTAGCATCGGCTTCGTGCGGTCGACTGAGTTCTTCGTATGTTCTCTCTTTATCACCTGCGCCCTAGATTCTTTTCCTCCATTATACCGAACGGGGAGTTTTGATCGTGGGATGAGGTCACGAGCTTATGTTTCTTAGGTCGCTCTGACTGACTTTGGGATTGTGTGAACAGCACTGGAGATCGGGTGATATTGCAGTAGCTGGCTCTTGTAGTAGTGGTATCAATGACAGGCTCAATTGCTAGCTATGGAGATATGATGCGGGGGTATATGGGTATGCAGAGAAAGTTCTATAATTTATTTGCAGTACTGGGTGACGGCTCAAGACTCACGGCTGGAGATGAAGTCTTGCTCCATGGCCGGAAGTTCTCCCCTGATCCCTCTCTTTGCGGGATATTCTTTAGTACTTTCCGGTCCGGCGTGCGTAGAAATTCTGTGAACTAGAAGCGGTGATGTTCGCAGTGGTGATATCCCGTGCTCGGTAGGCTGAGGATGCGCCCCTGGGTGCTGGCGATGGATGTCTGCCAGAGGATATTAGCTATGTATACCAAACGGGAATTCCTTCCCTAATGACAAGAATCACGGTATCCTCCCTCACATTCTTTCTCTCCTTTTGGGGAGAGGTCAAGCTCTCTTGCCGTTTCAGCCCCCATCCTCACTTCTTCTTGAAATCATAATCACCAAGTATCACTCGAAACAAATCGCACAGCACGGGGAAAAAATATTTCACGAGTTTTATGTTTGTGTTTTTGGTAATAGAGAGGCGACCTCCCGAAATATAATCAAGGATACAAACAGGGGAAGTGGACATATAGCATTGAAAATGAATAAATACATGTTTCCCCGAACCTCACAACCACAAGATAGGTTAAATATTTGATACCACTTTGTTCCACCTTGTTAGCCACAACGCCTACCCCTTCTACCAAGCGTTCCCGAACTCCCCCTTTTTATCCCTGCCCGTATAACCTCCAGTGGCGCCCTCGATGAACTCGTAATAAGTAAAGGAGCGTTTAAGACTACACGCGTCGGATTCGCTATGCTGGAGGAGGGCCGAGGAGGAGACAAAAAAGCGGAAGCAGGCAGGACAACTACAGCACCAACCCATTAGCATTTGCGTAAATTTGGATAGGATAGAAAGGGTTTTACCGAAAACTTTTCTTGTCGTGCGCGTTGCTCTTGAGGTGATCTACAAGAGCGCCAACCGTCTTAAGTTTCTTCCCGCACATGAGACGGGGGCAGACATAAGACCCGACCTCCCCCTTCCAGCACTCCCCCAGGCTCTCCGCGGGTTTCCTGCCAGGTTTGGAGGGCGGGGTGTGATTGCGAACGCTTGCGGGATCCCTAGGGGTGGTTTTGCCGGGTCGAAAGCCACCGGGGATCTCAGCTCGGGCAGTTTTGAAGCGGGGAGGAAGAACGCCAGGACGCCAGGTCTGGGTGGTAGTGGTACCCGTGAGGATATCGTCGGGGCCCTCTTTGGCGAAGGGGGCGTTTTTCTCCCTTATGCGCTTGCGAAAGTCGGGGAGTGAGCGGTCGCCTCTGCACTCCCCGGATTCAATGTGCCTGTAAACAGCCGCATTGGTGGCGAAGGAGGTGTCGCAGCAGGGGCACAGGCGAGTTCCAAGTTGTTTCTGCTGGTGGGACTAATCACGTTATCAGCCTGCCAAATATCTTCCAAGAGTGAAGAGGACGGGTATAAAACATACCTGCTGAGAATGAAGCTTAAGCGCCTCACGAGTGCGAAAGTCCCTGGGGCATTCAGGACAGTCCACATGTGTGGAACTCTCCACCCCCCGCTCCCCAGACCCAGCCTCACTTTTAGTCTCAAGAGCGCACTTTCTGCAACACAACTGCTCCTCAGGATCATCATTGAGATTCCCTTGGAGCATGTAGTGATGCAGATAGTCGACACTCAAGAGCTTGGCACCACATTTCTCACATTTATCCCTGCCACCTCGCTCCCCGGTCCGGGTCTCGTCCCCACCGCCGGCCTGCCTGCGCATGGCATGGAAATTGGCGCCATGAGCGTCGGGGCAGGTGTCCTGCGGGGTAGGAACCAAGTCAGACTTGGTAGAGTGTCTGCAATAAATTAGCTGTTTGAAAGAGGGGGATGAGGTTTGGGAGGAGCTGTTACCGGGTGGGACGGAAAGGCACAGGCATGCTTTCGAATTGATGAACAGGGCTCCGCTAGATATATGTGCGGTTTTCAAGTTTCCTTGGTTTGCTCCCAGAAGTGGCGATGCTGTTGTGATAGTGGCGGTAGCGGTGTCAGGCTGGCGTGGGAGGAGTGTTTTTTTGTGGCGAGGCTTATGGGAGGGTGTTTTATAGCCAGAATTATAAGGGTGTGTGTGTGTGTGTGACTAGAGACTAGGGCATGTTTGCGGCAATGAGCTCACAGCGGCGGTGGGGACTTTTCTATTGTTTCATTCATTTTGTTTCATTGTGCCGAAAGGGTAGGGCCGTAGGGCCCGGAAACATGTCCTAGCAATGATTTCCAAGCCAAGACAGCAAATAATTACTAAAGCGCAAGTCACGAACTCAACAAGTTGAGAAAATATTGGTGGAGGGCAGGACCCGATTGCCTATATAGTCTTCCTCGGCTCTTGGTGTTTCCCCCCTTCACTCATTTTATTAGTCCCGGAATCCCGGCCTCATGTTGCACCTTTTACCCCACCGTAGAAACTCGAATAATTGAACCATGTGCTAGTCGTTGGACTTTCCTCTCTTAGTAAGGTTGATAAATTTTTGGTTTTTTATTTTCTCGGAAGGGGGGAAGAAGCTGTGTTTTTACTGTGTTTTTTTGGCCCCTTTCTGGAGAAGGAAATTTCGGACTTCATAGCACACAGTTCAATTATTCAAGTGTTTACGGTATGTTGGGAATTCCTCTCTGCAAGGTCAAGAAATTTGTGTTTTTTCCTGTCTCGGGAGAGGGAAACGGGAGGGCTTATTTTGTTGTGTTTTTTAACCCCATTCCGGGAAAGGGAGTTTTGGACTACATGGCACATGATCCGATTGTTTGGGTTTTTACTGTATAATGAACAAGAAAGTTTCGGTCAAACGGCCCCGGGCCATGGTTGCTGTGCGGTTATTACAGCTCTTATGGTAGTGGATAGAACATAGATCTATGTTTTTTGCTGGTTTATTCAGTGTAAGTATGATAGGATATCACCTGACCTAGAATGGCATAGGAGTTCAAATTCTTTTCATCCTGCCTTTTTGACTATTTTTTTTTTTCTTCATCACAGAATTCCCATACTCAATTCTTCACCAATTTATTGTAAAATGTCCTAGCGCTACTTTTACGCTGTCTTAATTTAATTGGCTGTATACTCTATACCTACTATGATTATAGGTAAATTTGTACTTTTTGCTCCTGCATTATTTGTAGTTCTACAATTCTTCTAACAATATAGATTTTTCATCTGATAGTAAAAGATGGAAGATTCTTTATGTAAGTAACCATTTTAAAATCAGTCTGGTATATGAGAATATTGAGGGCTCAGGTACAGCTACAACAAAAGTATTATGATACTCACAAAAGAGGTAAGTTGCATGGAAGAATATTTGTTATTATATTTTATCAACATTCAATCACATAATACTATACTTAATGAATACATATATCCACCACTTGAGAATGACAATTTTATACAGAAAAAAAATAATATAACAATTGAAATTATTAAAACGGGCTGGGAACTCCATCTCAGCTAAGAGAGGTCAGTTATGGCTCCGCATCCAAGTTACTTAGCTCATCATTCCCGGTAAAGATTTTCTTTTCTTGTGAACTATGAAATTTCTACCCATGCATAGTAGAATCTGAGCTAGCTCTTCTACCATATTCCACAATTCCTCTGTTGGCCGTAATACAAGTTGAATTTCCTGTGATCAAAATAGCAGTATGGAGGTATCATAAGTCCTAAAAACTCTTAGTTGCCTAAAAAGCAATTACATTGCTCAGGTATTACGTTAAGCAACGTTCTTGTTTATGCAACACAAGTGAACACCGATTCCTCACAATCTACGACAACTACTTTCTCTCTAATCGTGAATGCCGATACCACTTCTGAAATCGCAAGCCATGTTGATTTCTATCCTCAGGGTTAAACAATGGTATTGCTTAACCCCACCCCACCCCTGCCCACTACCATCCCCCTTTGAGCATGAGGGGGATTATTTGAAGGTACCGCCATAGGTAGAGGTTTGGTTAATTCATGTGCGACTAGGTACTCAGATATATTAGGGCTGAATTTGACATCCTATATGGCAGCTGAATTGATAGAGGGGTTTGCACCCTGGGGAGTTCCATGACTACGCTGACGTTGCCCGTGTTCAGCTTCTGTTAATGGTGGGGTACAAGCTCCTGATATGGGTGCTTTTTCTGAGTAATGCTAGCTTATCTCCTGGATCGTCTATTGACAAACACTAGATTACTTTCAATGGGTTTGGGTATTGATGGATTTACCTTCCCTCTGGATGCAGAGAGAGAGGGAGGGGGGTGAGAGAGTCCGGGTGAGGAATTGGCGATGCGGTGGCTCATCGCCCCGCGGTGCTACGCTACAGTATAGTATAATGTGTTCGCTGCTCGGTGGAGGTATAGTGCTCAGAACACCAGAAGATCAGTACTTCTCAGCCTGGTTGTGGTACCAAAGCTGGAAAATCTGGGTAGAGTTACTCCCAATTACGAAAATAGGCTGGTGTTCAAGATTTCAATCTGGGCTGGGGATCTTGGTGGCCGAGGGTATTTACTGTGGAGTCTGGGTAAATCTGATTCTCTGCTATTCTCAGTATAGCAGTTACCGTTCCGAGAAAAGCTCATTTTGCCAAAGTATTAGGCCCTGAGGACTAGTGGCTGCCTTAGGAGGAAGAGCGGCTGGTCGAGTTTATCCAGGATCTACGGTGCTGGGTGAGATGGGATACTGCATAAGGGTACAGTATTACTGCACTCCCTTTTCCTCCCTCCACCCTTTTTCTTTCCGTTCGAAGCAATAGTGATGTTTTTGCGCAACTCACTAACTATCTGACTTCTCATCTGGCTAATGGCATTTCTAAGTCTCACAACGGGTTTTGTCCAGTTTTCTGTTTTCCAAACGCACCTCAATATTTTCTCGAACTATAACTCACGTTCCCTTGATGCAACTGCCACTAACCACCGATCCCGAAAACTGAGGCCTCATATTCTGATTACTGCAAAACTAGATCTGGATGAAAACCGTCCCGGTGTGGTTGGCGTTGATTCTACTCCATTGCGGATCGGGTTTCACGCGATTTGCACTGCACAGCCAGCGCCGGCAAGGTCGCCCAGCCCGCAGGGCGGGCTGCCCCCCTGTATGATGCTAGGGGCCGTGCAGGGCGTGGGAGCTCAAGGGGTCAGAACGCCTGTGTTGAAGGAGTATTCGATTCTTTCCGGGAGTGTGGTGTTTTGACCACGATGCGCCCATGTGTGCGGGATGAACTCCGACTTCTTACTGCACTGGGTGAGAGAGAGATAAACTGGACTGAAGCCTCGTAACATGATAGTGAGGGCGCAGGGAAGGCCTATGAAGGATGCCTAGTTGAGATATGAAGGTAACGTCTATTTGTCTCTCGGGTGGCGGTTTTACCTCATCTAGCTATGGTGAAAAGGAATCGACAATCGACGGTGTTGACGAAAAAAGTGTCGCTACCTAAAATTTTCACACAGGAAATTCCGGAGGGTGGAAAATAATACGGTATCATACTCCACCAAGCGCTCAGAAAACCCTGCAACCCATATCCTCTCTACACCGTTGCAACCCCTTTCTCAACGCCCGACCTTGCAAGTCTGGGCTGGTGTATACAGAAACTTTTCCGATAACCAAACTCCCTCGAGAGACTCCAACCCCACCTACTCACGGCGACATTATCTGATGTAGAAATTATGTAGTAATGCTTATCATTTCTCTTTTTTACGTCACGTTTACTTTTGCGCCACACTCGCTTTTACCGACTACGATCGAAGCAAAGTAGGAGAGGAACTGGCTATTACACGGATTTTAGAATTTTTCTAGTAAAAGCCCCCTCTTTCCCAACCAGTTGTGCGTTCCTCTTGGATGTGGTATGTTCTTGGTTGATCTGTGGTTGCTTTCTAGCAATAAGTTAATAAATCTCCGGAAATCCCACCCCTGTCAGGTTGCCCTGGGGCGGAGGTGCCGGGACAAGAATGAATATGGAGGCAAGTAAGGTGAGAAACGGCCTGGACTTTCATGTTAGATCAATGCGGTCGATAGCACTCAATTCGATTCTCATCTCTTTAGACTTAGGTCTATACCCTTCACAATCTTCAGCAGCTCTAGTTGAGGAGCTGAACTAGTCAACGCTGGGGGGGGGCAACCACCACTTATAAGGAATGCCCCAACCCATACCCAGACATGTCGGTAGCATACCACCGTCATTTACAGACCTTCCATCTAAATTTACATGACTGCAGGACCACCGTATCCACCACAAGTGCCTGGAACATTTCCAGATATCCTCCGGTGATTACCAGTATCAGCAGCGCGGCTTCCGCACCTCGGGCTACTTTCTCTGGGGGCTTCCTCCTGATGCCGCAGGCCTGGTTTGAGTTGTCCCTGAACAAGTAGCTCCATTTATTCCCAAGGTGACACAATCACGGAGAAAAATCAAGCGACCAGGGGAGGAGGGTCGGGACACCGCGAAGGTTATAGCCGCGATATCCATGTGTGCAAAATATGAGGCACCCGGTTTGGCCAATAGAGCTTTCCTGCCAGACGTCTAGTGGGTATTTGTTTGAGCGTTGGTTGCCCGTTCCGGAAGTTCCTTGGTTTACCCACCACTTATTTGAGTGCCGTGCATCATACGGAGCGGGGGGCAAGAACTGAGGATATGGGCTCCCTCGCTCGACCCGGTTTGCTTTGGGATTGTCTCAACACCGCCAGGGATAAGGCGATTGTGGAATTATAGGGTTGGTGGTATCGTGGGTGGTCTCGTTTGCTTTCTTTAGACAGCGGCAGGGGGATCTGGGGGATACAGAAAGCTTTCCGGGATTAATTGGCAGTGCCAGCTGACGCGCTATGAGAGCTGGTGAGGTGTTTAGAGGGGAGTTAGGTGAATGGGGGGAAGGATGGCTAAAACGACCTTAAGTCTCTCGAAATGTGGTTTATTTTAAAACATCCTTCGAGCTTTGGAGTTGAGGGTAAAATTGGATGATGGGGGGGCGGGATAGCGGAAGAATGACGGAGGCGAGCTGAAATACCACCGAGACCACTTGGCCAAGCTGCCACCCGTTACTGCAGAAGATTATCTCTGGGTCTAGTATTGGGTTTACAGCAATGCTTCGGAATACTGTGGGCATGACTTTGAGATCGAGCTTCTCCTATTGCACTCCTCTACTTCCTTTCCCAGCCCTCTCGATCTATCAACCGGATTCGGCTATTGGTTAAAGGTCACATTTCGCTTATTTTGCGCTGAGCCACTAGGTTTGGTTTGGGGAGTTCGGAGAGACTAAAATACTCCCATGTACTAGGGGGTTGACAAAAGTCGGGCGCACTTCTAGATGTAGTACAGGCAATTTTACTTTTACCAAAGTAGAAGTGTGCAAGTAATATATCATGATTCTGTCTATGTAATATTATTATTTCTATACTATTAAATATAAAAATCAATATCTCGTAGCCCCCCCTTCAGCATCAATGACAGCCTGGAGTTGTGCTGGCATGGAATGAATAAGGCTTTCAACCCCCTTTCATTTGGGATAGCCTGCCAAACTGTGTTTAAGGCAATCTCGAAGGTTCCCAGATCCGCAATCATACCCCAGGTTTCACCAAGCTCATTCTCCATGTCCCATTAGAGGGCCTTGATTGGGTTCAAGTCCATGGATTGTGCTGGCCAGCATATTGATTCCATCCCATTGCACAGTCCATATTGGGTAACAAACCCCTTATGCCCCAGGGCACCATCCTCCATTACTGAAACCCAACCATAGGCCTCACAACAGTGGTGCTAAAATAGAACCAGATGAGGAGACATAATAGAAGTACCATGAAGGAAAGAGTCAACTTTGGCTTTGCTTGGGATAAAGACTAGCCTTGACTTAATGGTACCACAGAACCCCCCGAAATCATCTGAGATTCACAGCCAGACTCAAATGTTTCATCTACGCAGTTAGCGTGATATTCCTCTGATGTCTTCCTTGTTACCCAAGGTCAATGCCCAAACCCTGCTCTAGAGAATGTAGACTCATCTGTCCACAACACTTGAAGCCAGTCGTCAAAGCCCCATTCCAGCTGCTCACGATACCAGGCAACCCAAATTGGTTTGTTAGCTGGGCGGATAGCAAATTTGCGTCCGGGTACATGCTGGTGATATCCCATCACTTCCGTCATGTTTTTCACAGTTCTTGGGCAACAGGAATATCCCATCTCAAGACATATCTCATCCCATCCGAGATGCTGTGTCCTTGCATCACATATTACAAATGCCTTGAGTGGTTGCTTTTCGGCTTTGTCAAAGATGGGTTAATGTCTAGTTCGCAGAGCATTAGATGGTGTTCACTTGTCCTTGGTTCGCTGGTATATGTGCAGCTTTTATTTAGTTGACCACCCAATGACTATTGAAAATAAGACATTATGCTTACCTTTTAGCAGGTACAGTGATCAATTAGTAGATGTTGGCCAATCTTCATCCATCCCGAGCCAGCATTCTCACAGAGAGTAATGATTCGAATACACTCATCACAAGTTCTTTCTTGGTGTCTAACATCTTGGAGATTTCACTCATGAATGCCAGTTAGCTTCATTTTTCACCCTGGAATACAATTGGAGTGTGTATTCAGAGTCTATTGATTACTGTTGTTTGAGGCTGGTGTGCCCCTATTAACATTCCAAAATAGGCATTGAAACATCGGAGGCCATTGGGCTGAGCCCTTGTGTTCCGGCACCCGAAATACCCTTACTCCCAAGTACTGGTTACAGGCAGGCAGTAACCGAACATGAGACAATGGTTATTTGTCCGTGCACTGTATATTAGAAGTGTCTCATGTTCGCAGACTTTTTTTTTTTAATATTTTTTTTAAAAACTGTTTATTCAAACAACTAGGGATGTTGTAACGTGTTCGGGCCAGGTCCTAGTCACGTAGTGGTACGATAGGAGCAGATGGCTTCATGATCAACACAAAGCGAGCGCTGCTTGCTAAAGGAGGCTTCGAACGGGGTGTAATAGGACATCAAAGAAGTAACCGTTCAACTAAGTATATTTTAAGAATACTGTCTATCGAAGTCTGCTGTTTCCAACGTGGAAATCAGCAGTCTTTAAATACCGCATATCGGTTTTCTCCAGTATGAGCGATATTGCAAAACAATTTGTGTATCAACCAATAGCACGTGAAACAATTCACGTATCAAACGATACCGTGAAACCAAAGATAAAACAATGTGTGTATCAACCGATAGCACACGAAACAATTCAAGTATCAACCTAGTACCCGTACTGTGAAGGGAAAAGTTGGTTGAAGTGTTTTTCTTTTGTTTTTTTGTTTTGTTATTTCCTTTGT
This sequence comes from Tuber magnatum, assembly GCA_003182015.1. NCBI lineage: Eukaryota > Fungi > Ascomycota > Pezizomycetes > Pezizales > Tuberaceae > Tuber > Tuber magnatum. Next base: position 2,667,929 of record PYWC01000007.1, read on the forward strand.
TTCTAAATACCTTGAGGGGGTATCATGTGCCTATTTGTTTTTGTGGAGAGCTGTGTGAGGCACATAGGGCTTCTGTTGTAAGTGGTTGTTTTCTTGGCATGGAGATATGGAGTTGTTTGTGGGAGGCTTGTCATAGATTTTTAACCGGTACACTCAACAACTATGTGAGAGAGCGCGAATTGAATCTGTGTCAACAGCGAACATCGAAAGCGAAAACGATTGAAATCTTTTCTACGATTTGTGTGTGAACAAAACGACTTTGATATTTGAAACCAGGGAAATTGTTGGCCGAAAACAGCCAAGGATTGTGCTGTTATTCCGTTTCTCTGTACTTCGGGTATCTGTTCTTTTCTTTCCTTTTTGTTACTACAAGAAGTACTACTTCTTGATTTGTTTTGCTACCTGGATCTAGGTGGTATTCGTCCTTTTCATTGGTGCTCCGACTCGGATTTTTCTGGTTGCTATATCAGAGAAGACCTTGTTACAGATTTTTTTGTTTTTTTCTACTGAGTTTCTTTACAGACATTCTGGACAGGGAACTTACTACGACAGCAAACTTCAGCCGTGGTATTGACTACAGGGAACAGGTCGACCAAAGGTTTCGGGAACTTGCTCACTGGTATTCTTCACAGGCATCCTCTTCCTTGTTTTCTTACCCTGCAGCATCCCCTACGACATCATGCCAGACAAATTTGTCGACTCTTACCGGAAACATGTCTACATTTATTAAGATTACTCCTTTCAATGGCGGCAATGGAGATGGTGGTGAAAGTGTTGATGAATACTTGGATGACATTGAGACGGCAGCACTATCTTGGGATTTGACTATCAATCCTGGTACTACAGAGGCAACTGATAAATCTAAGACTCGTCTTTTCCGACAAAACCTTGAGCGCGATGGAGTTGCATGGCACTGGTGGTATTATGTGCTCAGTGAAGCATCTAAGAAAAGTTATGCAAAGATTGTTGAGGAGTTCAAGGAGAGGTATGGTATTAAGGCTTCTGAAGCTTCTTCACTTTTTGCTGTTCAGAATGAGATGCTGTCACTTGAACAGGGAGAAGCAGAACATATTCGAGACTATGTTTACAGAGTTGAAAAGTTGTCTCGAAAGGTTCCTAAAGAGATGGACTCCTTGTTTGCGATTGCTTTTATCAAGGGAATGAGGGACCAGGAAAGAAGACAGAGAGTAACTTTTGATCTTAAGAGTGATCCAAATTTTTCTTTTTCAAAGGCCTTATCTGTTGTCAAATTTTCTTTCCAGGAAATTGGGGAACCCGATCCTTTTCAACCACAGTCCAAAGCAAAAGAACCTAAGGTTTCTGTTCTCTATGCTTTACCTGGAATAGCACAGGTCAATGCAGTTGCGAAAACAGAGGTCCCAGTTCAACAATCGCAGCCAATGATGATACAGGAACAATTTAATCAGTTCATGTCCTCCTATGAGGCAAGTGTGGGAAGAGGCCCAGCCATGAGGACAGTTTCAAATGGATTACCTGGTCGATGTCCAAATATGCGTGTCACTTGTTACAATTGTGGGCAACGCGGACACTATTCAGATGTTTGCAATAATCAATGACTTTCGGCACTTGAGCAGCAGCAGATACGAGACAACAATCAGCGAGAACGAGAGTGACAAACTCAAGAGTACAGAGTTCTGGACCGACAGTCTACAGTTCCATTATCTAGAGCAAATATGATTGAGGTTGTTCCTCGGTCAATTATGCCTCGTGAGGGAAATACTATGGCTAAACAGGTGAATGCTCAAGCTCCTTCCCCTTCTGTCTCTTGTGTTCGTTCTTGTTCTGTTGGAAGAAATGACTTGGGAAAAGCTTGTGAAGTGCTTGCAAAAATTCCAGCAGTTAGGACGATCTTTGAAAATGCACTTGCAGAAAAGAGAGCAAGAGTAGATGAGGCAGAAGATGAGTTTACAACTATGCATAAGGCTCTTAAGTTACAAAAGAGAGTACCAGACCTAGAGGATTCAAGACAGGTGAGAAGATCGGCAAGGCCAACAAATAATCCACTGGCCTATGGACGAAATCAAACTACTGAAAGGGATCATGATCACGAAGTAGCTGAGATGGTTGAACAAGCAAGGCAAGCTGAAAGGGACGTATTGGAGACAAGAAGAGAGGAACCCGGATCTGGTACAGCGAAAGTGTCAGCTGATCATCTAGTACCACAACTGAAAAAGCCCAAGGCAAAGGCTATTAGTGGACCAATCAAGTGGATGGAAGGACAAAGAGACTTTACTATAGCAGATGCTCTGGATGGGACTTCAATGAAACTTCAGATTACACTTCCGCAACTTCTCGATTGTTCACCTCGCCTTCATCAGGATTTGGAAGAACTTCTTCAGTCCTCAGTTCCACGAGTCAGAAAAAAGAAATTGGATCCGAATTCACCGCCAGTTACAACTAGTGTCATTCAGGCTACTAAGGAGTCAAAAGGGTACCAAGTTATCAGTGAAGCAGCGAATGGAATTGATGACAATGTGGAGTGTTTATACATTGAGGCCTGGATTGGAAACAAGAGAGTTACTGATGTTTTGGTTGATGCTGATGCTATGCTAGATTTGATTTCAACAAGTCTTGTTGATCAGCTAAGTCTCCGTCGTTATCCTGTGTCTGGTTTGGGAATGAGATTGGCCAATGACCATCTTGTTGTTTTGCAACCTTATGTGTGGATTGATGTGGTAGTCGCAGGAGTTCTAGCTCGAGTGAAAGCATTCGAAGTTGCTGTTTGCGAGACCTATCAACTTCTACTTACTCGCAGGTGGCTTAAACGAGTACGAGCTGTGGAGTATCATGATCATCGGACCTTATTCATTGAGGGAAGTAATCATGTCGGCGCAAAGTTCCTGGTATTATAGCAGAAAAATCACGAATTCCAATGGATCAAGTTGATAGGGAGAGTCTTATTGAAGTGGACAATGAGGAAGCCGAAGATGCCATTGAAACTTTACTCAATGAACTTGACCATTGGGAAGAAGAGGTTGATCCAACTTTTATTTCGGAAAACTAACAGCGTCGTTTTGGCATCAGGGTACTGGACGACGCTTATGTAACCCTGGAAAAGTAGAAGTGGTAGGAGTAGTAAGTTGTTTTTACGTTGGCGGAAATGAGTTGGAGTTTGGTGGAGATAAGGAGGGAGAGTTGAGTGGGTTGTTTTCTGAAAAGGATGATAAGGAAATAAGAAGTGAAGAGGGAGAAAATGTGGAAGGTGTTACAAGGGGTGGTAAGATGAACATAGAAAATAAAGAGGAGGAAAATGGTAAGTTATTCAAAGTTTTAGAGTCTGCTACAACATTGACTCGAAATAAGGCATAGTTGTTTCCTACAACTCGAAGACCAGCAAAACGCGAAGTTGTTCCTGTGGATGAAGCAAATGACGAAGTGATTGATCAGTGGTTTGAAGAAATGGGAATACATCTGGGAGAGGAGTTGAGTTCGAAAGAAAAAACAGAGGCGAAGAGACTTCTGTTTACTTGGAAAGATGTCTTTGAAACAGATCTGCTGTGAATTAGGCGTACAGACCTGATTGAACATGCTATTATTCTGAAGCCGGAAGCTCAAGGCCATCGAGCAAGGATTCCACTTTATACTGAAGAAGAAATTGAGTTCTGTCGCAAGCTACTACCAAAGATGGAGGAAGCAGGATTGATCTTCCGTTGCGATAGTGAATGGGGTGCTCGAACAAAATTTCCCCTCAAACCAAGAGCAGATCTACTGCCACCAGGATCACGCTTGAGGATGGTCCACAATTTTATTCCTCTAAATCGAGTTACCGAAAAATCTCAGTACCCATGTCCTAGGATTGAGCAGATTGTTTACACTGTGCTGAAGAAGGGAAAAAATATTTTCTTTACGACGGATGCAGCAAATTCCTATTGGGCAATTCCAGTTCGACCCGGTGATGAAACAAAGTTAGGATTTGTTACTCCAAATGGAATGTACTGCTATAATGTCATGCGTCAGGGATTGACAGGTGGAACACACACATATAGCAGGTTTCGAGATCTTGTGTTTGGTGCAATACCCGAGGGATTTGATGAGAGTTCAGGACCTAGAGTTTAGTTGGAAGGGTTTGAGTCTCTGATCGGGGATAGAAGTGATGTTTCATTTGATGGAATGATCGACGAGAGTTATGGGAGTGCTACGACATTTGAGGCTATGTATCGATTCCTCCACGAAGAGTTCTTTCCACGTTGTGTTTGGGGTCCGATGTACCTCAAAGATTCTAAGTCACACTTTTTTTGCAACTCTCTTGACTTTGTTGGTTTGGAAGCTGGGCCAAATGGATTACGACCTTCATTAAGGAAGTGGCAAATGATACTCGATTGGCCTACCCCACAATCAAGTGCAGAGGTGGAAGTATTCTGTTACTTAACTCCATTCTTGCGACGATTTATTCTCGGTCGAGCTGAGCTAGTGCGCATTATCAAATATGGGCAGGAGAAGGATGAGAGTAGGAGAAATGAAAGCTCAAAGAAGAATGCTGTGCTTGGTAGATTGGCGGATTTTGACTCAGAGTTTACTTGGCTGAAGGAGCAGGAGATTGCATTTCAAGCAATAAAGCAAGCAATTTCCAACAATGCAATGGCCTCTCCAGATTCCAAGGGGCAGTATCATCTGGCTGTGGATGCGAGCAAATGAGGTGTGGGTGGTGTCTTGTTTCAACTGGAAGGAATAGCAGCAGGAGTTGAGGCTACAAATATGGAAAGTCATAAAGAGGCAGAGAGGGTGATAATGTTTATGTCTTTTAGATTGGCTGATGCAGAGACGCGGTATTCAAACTCTGAGCGTGAGGCGCTTGCAGTAGTCCGATGTCTTGCAGAAGTACGATGGATGGTTGTGGCATCCCTTTATCCGATTCTTGTTTATACCGACCATGAGACTTTGAAGACACTTCTTACAGGCCTGGACAATAATGCACATGGGAGAATTGCAAAATGGCAAGAACGTCTGGGAGAATACGACTTCCGACTCCTACATCGTCCAGCAAAAACACACTTCATGGGAATAGCAGATGGACTATCTCGACTTCCAACTCGGTTGATGACACAACACACAGCAGAGGATAGTGAAGGATTGCGACCTAAGATTGAAAGTGTTATTCCAGTGTTTGGACTGCCTACTGATGTTTCAGTAAACTGTTTTCTGGCTTGTTTGTTGAGAAATGAGAAGTTGTTTTGGGATTTTGAAGAAGAGGTTGAAGTTGAGAGGATGGTAGGAGAAAAATTAGATGTGGAATGAGATATGGGAGTGTTTTGTTTACAAGAAGTGGATGATGATGAAGGTGGGACAGATAAATTGCAGGAGGCAGCAAAGGATATGAGGAGACGAAGATGGGAGAAGTGGTTGAAATCTGATATGTATGGGGATGTTGTACAGGCTCGGTTGGATGAAGTGGACTTTGGGATTGTTGGAGCTGGGAAGATAAAATTGGAGAAGGGAAAGAAAAGGGTATTGGAAAGGTTGATGAGGAGGTATGTATTGGTGGATGGACCTGAGCCTAGGTTGTTCTTTCGGGAGAGGAATGGAGAACTTGCAAGCTGTGTGTTGGAAAAGGAGATTGAAAGAGTTTTGAGGAATCTTCATGAGGAGCATGGACACTTCGCAACATCGATTACCCTAGGACGTGCGCATGGTAAAGTCTACTGGCCATCTCGAGCTTATGATATCGGAAGATGGGTTTCCTCATGCGATGCCTGCCAACGAGTTAAGAAGATTCAAAAAGCCGGTGTTATAAGACCAATACTTCAATTTCGACCTAAGGACATGATAGAAATGAACTATGTGGGACCGATCAATCCACCTTGCGAAACGACTGGAAATGTGTACATTCGTGTCTTAGTTGATTACTTCTCTCGATTTCTTTGGGCCGTTGGTGTTAAAAAGGCAGATCAAACTTCAACAATGAAGGCTCTTCTCAACCACATTATTCCGATTTTTGGCTGGCCTTTGACAGTTTATACAGACAATGGCAGTCACTTCACAGGGAATCTAATTTCCAAAATGTGGGTTGATCATGGTGTATTTCACTTCAAGTCAGCAATATCACATCCACAATCGGTTGAGTTGAGCGAGAGATATGTCCAAATGCTCAGGGGTCGTATTCGAGTGAATTGTATATCACAAGGTTCTTCTTGAAGCTGGGGTCTGCAAATCATCAATGCTGTTTTAAGCATTAATACCCGTTGTGTCCGCCTTCATGGATATTCACCAGCGGAAATTCTCCTGGGTTACAACCCCGCAGTTACACAGAAATCGGCAGATGAAATACAAAGCTGGTTGAAAAGAACCGAATCACCTGCGAATCATCCACTATCTCCTGTTGAAGAGCAGATAAATTCCTTTATGGACTTACGAGAGGAGAAAGGAGTCAAAGCAGGACACCAGCTGGCAAAACATCAAGATCAGTTGAAAGCACATGTTACAAAAGGCTATAAACAACCACAGCATGGTGATTTGGTTCTTGTCCGGGATTTCCAACTAGCAAAAGATAAAGGAAGGAAATTAGAACCATGATGGACAACACCTCGACTGTTGGAGCGTCTTTCGAAATCTGGAGTTAGTGCACACGTCCGTCAATTATACGATCCTCCTGAAACCACCAAACGGTTTCATCTGGATGATTTGCTTCTCTACATTCCTCGAACGAAAGACCACCCAGTGGCAGTGGACCAGGCAGTAGTAGAAGGGTTGGGAATTGAATATACAAGGGGAGCAATGGGCAATGTACAGGGTGTTTGGCAAGTTGGACAGAGAGAGTTTGATCTTTCTGATATTACTGGGTTTGAGCACTAGTTTAAGTTGTTTCTTGTTTATTTCTTGTTGAGCATAATGGAGTATGCTTGTCTAAAGGGGGATTAGACATCGGGGTTGATGTCATCAGAAAAGGGGGTGCATCTGTGAAGGGAAAAGTTGGTTGAAGTGTTTTTCTTTTGTTTTTTTCTTTTGTTATTTCCTTTGTTTCTAAATACCTTGAGGGGGTATCATGTGCCTGTTTGTTTTTGTGGAGAGCTGTGTGAGGCACATAGGGCTTCTGTTGTGAGTGGTTTTTTTCTTGGCATGGAGATATGGAGATGTTTGTGGGAGGCTTGTCATAGATTTTTAACCGGTACACTCAACAATTACGCGAGAGAGCGCGAATTGAATCTGTGTCAACAGCGAACATCGAAAGCGAAAAGGATTGAAACCTTTTCTACGATTTGTGTGTGAACAAAACGACTTTGGTATTTGAAACCAGGGAAATTGTGAGCTGAAAACAGCCAAGGATCATGCTGTTATTCCCTTTCTCTGTACTTCAGGTATCTGTTCTTTTCTTTCCTTTTTGTTACTACAAGAAGTACTACTTCTTGATTTGTTTTGCTACCTGGATCTAGGTGGTATTCGTCCTTTTCAGTACCGGTTACACTCCCAAAGTAAAATAACAATTTCCCAAAATAAATGAACCTAATGGAATCCTAATAGCCGGTAAATCTGCTATTCTCCTGAAAGTCCGCTTAGGACCTATCCTCCTTGTCATCGCTATCCTGCAACAATCTCATGTCGTCCTGCAACATCCATTCTGCTCCCTCCAACCATCTCTCCAAACACTCCCCACATGGCGCTCCGCGCACAAAGTAACCTGACTCCCAGTAGTGTGGTAGGTCCACGAAGTTCTGTACTATTCTGTTCTCCCATTCCTCTGTCTCGACATCGATCCGTCCACAATTCTCACAGTGATCAATGTAGAATATCTTCCAGTATGCACTTAGTAGGATGATTTCTCGGTATAATAGGTATCCCAAAATGAGGTCTCATCCCTTTATGCTGACTTCTTCGTAGTTTGACATTTTGTTTCTTTCGCGTAAGGATAAGGTTTGTAAGAGGGTAAAGGTTTTTTCTTCAGTTCTGAGGTCTGGTAGTGTGGTCTGTTTTCCTCAGCGGGTTTAGAGGGATGGTGGGTGGTATTTATGCTTTGGTGGTGACCTCGCTTAGGTGTTGGCCTCACTTAGGTGTCGGCCTCACTTAGGTCTTCAGGGGAAGGAGGGTGCTGCTTAATTTCGGTTTCTTCTGTCACCATGCAACCATCACATTTTTCCGTGCTCAGGTAGCACCTGCTACCAAAGCGGAAAACATCTGATATTGTTTTTCCTCACATTCGTCCCGCCGATTCTGTTGTTATTTCTAAGCATTTGTTGCAGATATGTATGAATAGTCGGTGTGTAAGGTATTGTCTAGGGATAATATCACGGTTCACCAACAGTCCCATTAGCTGATGGCGCAGTCTCCAAGGCACAAACTCATAGTTTGACATCATAAGACTGTTGGATGAAGTGTTTTTTCCTTTTGCTATTGCCAGTACTCCGCCTCGGCCAGCCGGGCTAGGTATGCTGCTTCATCTTCCATTACCCGATTTTCATCTTCACTGCTTTCCAAATCGCTCTCAAAGTGGGTTGACCAAAATCCGTCCTGTATCCCTTGGTCCGTGTCTGAGTACAGGTGTTGGATTTCTGGTAGGGTTGGGCTCCATGCCACCGTCACGTAGTTTATGGTAGGTGGTAGCTCGTCCTCCAGTGTATTGTCTTCCCACTATTGATTAACCGCTTCCATCACATTTTCCAACCCTTCAAGGGGTTCCCAGCTATTCTCTGTTTCTGGGTACCCCACCCATTTCACTAGGAATTGGTCACGGTCGTATCATCTTCAATGGTCTCGTATCGTCTCTACTTCCCATTCCGGCTTCTTGTTAACCATGATCGGGGCTGGTTTTGCAGGGCTCCATCCAGGGAAGGAGATAGCATCCTTAGGGAGGTATCTTTTCACAGTGGATGCGTGGAATGTCGCTTCATGGTTTCTGTACATTCTGCCATCCATTTCTGCCGGGTAATTTTGTGTATGCTCATCGTATCCGATTATCTTGAATGACCCACGCCAGCGCGGTCGCAATCTCTTGCTGCATCCCGACTCTGTTGCGAATAAATTTCCGTATACCCGTAACGGATTCCCCTTTCCTATTGGTGTATGGTGTCTGTATCATTTTGCTACTGTTCTCCTGCTTCTAAATCGTGCCAATTTAATCGCGTTGAGTGCCATGTTCTGGATTGCTTGGTGCCTGTTTAACAATTCATCGGCAGCCAGTACTACGGAGTTCTTGAAGTTTGCTAGGGGGAGTAGCGGGTAATTCTTCCCAAAAATAGCTTTATATAGTAACATGCTGAGAGTTTCTGACCATCCTGCATTCAGGTATGCAGCTGTCTCTGGTATGGCAGCAAACCAATGGTTCTGCCTTGCGTTGACTAGGTTTCGAAGAGCTGTTTTCAATTCCGGAATTTTTCTTTCGACCTGTCCATTTGTTTCATGATGGCCTGGTGCTGCCTTGATGTGCTCAATGCCTAACGATCGACTCTGATGTCTCCACACATGTGACTCAAATTGTGGGTCCGCATCGATTACTAGAGATGTTGGGTAGCCATGGGGTGTAAATATTTTGTTGCGTAGAAGTTCCCCGGTTGTTATTGCTGTCACTTGCTTCGTTGTAGGTATGAGCCACGTGAATCCTGAAAACCTATCCATCGCAACTAGGATCATGTCGTATCCCCATGAATTGTGGAAGGGCCCCACAAAGTCAATGGCTATTGATTCCAAGATTTCCGACGGCAAGGTAATTGTCTGAGCCTTTCCTTCTGGCAATTTCGTAGGCTCCTTATTTATCTGGCAGGTGTGGCATTGGGTCATATACGCTCTAAAGTCTTTTCCCATTTCAGGCCAAAATAGGTACTCGGTAGCATACCGTAAGTTTCGCTCAACACGGTGGTGGCCTTGGTTGTCGATTTTGCTAATGACATACTCTCTTAACGTCATATTTCCATATGTGGGGCCTTTTGGGATATACAGGTAGTCTTCCCCGTATCTGGTTTTTGCGTATAGCATTCTGTTTGCAACCTTGTAGGAGGATAAGTCTCCTGTGGAGTCCATACTTTCATTGACTTTTTTCCAAATTGGTTCTTTCCAGTATGCTGCAACCATGTGTGCTCGGAACGTTCCTAGCATTTCATTAATTGTTTGTAAGGTGTTGCATTCATCTTCTATCACGCTTCCTCTGGTTGCCGCAGGTAGGTCTTCCTCCTCGTTGTCTTCTAAGACATCGTATAGCCCACGCAGATATTCCGTCATCATTGCAGGTATTACGGAGATTATTGTCTCATTGCTAAGGCTTTCTAACCATTCTGCTCGTCTAATCGGTGGTGGGCTCTCAGGTCCTCGCATTCGGAATGCCGCTAGTGCCTCAGTCGTAAGGTTCTCTATCCGTTCTGGTTCTGGCATTTGGAATGCTGGGACTTCCGGGTTTGGCAGTGCCAGAATTGCATAGGATCTACGCGTCGGCTGGACAAGGGCGGATGGCCCTTCTCCTGCACTATTCAGTCTTCTATCCATCGTTGGTTACCATTCCCAGTCATTGATTTCGGAGGACTCCGGAGGGCTTGGGTCACTTTCTGCACTTGGGGGGCTTGGTCCTTCACTAAGTGGGTGAGGGGTCGATTTGCTCCGTTGTCCAGGGTGGTTATTTGTGAACTTAATCTGGGCTTGATGATACCGGCAATGATCCACGTAACAGTGTGAGTAGTGTAATGCGCTATGTTGGAGTTCTTCTGGTAGCGTACTTCACAGGGTACACTGGTCACCCCAATCGTTTCCTGCAGTGATTGAGCAGGGGCTTTCGGGGGGTACAGGGGCCTTGTTGTGGTACTCGGTATAGGAGAAAGAAGGGGAAGTAGGGGAGAGCTCATGCGTGGACTGCATTGTATTTGATTCTTGTTCATAGACCGTGTTATCCGAGATGTCATCCGATTCCTTTGTAGAATCGTGGACATAGAGTGGGTTCAAGTCTTATTCTCCCTCGTATATCGGGAAAAGGGCATCAGCTAAATAGTTTGTGCTTCCAGGCACATAAACGATTTTCCTGTCGTATTTTCCCCAGGCACTTAGCCATCCCACTTGCTTTCTACTTGGGTTCTTTGCTGTTGGTAGGTGTGTTAGAGATTGGTGGTCTGTAAGTATTGTGAAGGAATTTCCCATAAGTACATGGTGGAACCGATTAAGCGCTTCCACTATCGCTAAGGCCTCTTTAGCAGTGGTCCCATAGTTCATCTGAGTGTTGGTGAACTTTCTGCTGTGTAACGCAGCTGGTCATGCCGTCTCATAAGTGGGTCCCTGTCCCACCCGTGCTCCAACTCCTAAATCTGAAGCATCCGTAACCAACCAACCTAGTTCCTCTCTTCGTATGTCTATTGGTCGCATGGCTTGATGATCGACAATCCACTTGCGGACCATATCGAATGCGGTTTGGTGGGTCGTCGTCCATACGAATTCGGCGTTTCCCGTTAAGTCGGTTAGCGGTGCCGTTAACGTAGCATGGTGTAGGAGAAACTGGGCCACGTGATTCACTATTCCAAGGAATTGTTACAATTCCTTCTTGTTTTTTGGTGTCTCCCATCCTGGAATGGATGATATTTTCTGGGGGGAGGCATGAATTCCCTTGTTGTCCACTATGTGTCCTAATACTTCCAGCTTATCCGCAAAACGTATGGACCTCCTTTTGCTCGCAAAGAATTTTGCTTTTCTGAGCTGATCACATACTTGGTGTATGTGTTTCTCGTGTTCTTCTGATGTGTCTGAAAATATGAGAATGTCATCAATGTATACCCATTCAAAATGATATAAAATATTCGCTTAGGAGGTCCTCCATTATCCGCATAAATGTTGCTAGTGCATTCATGTCTTCTTGTAGTATTACTTTGCTCATAAATCCTCCAAACGGGGTTTTGAATGAGTTGAACTTAACACTGTCCTTGTCCACCCATGTTTGGAAGTATGCATCGCTTAGGTCGATCTTACTCCTGAATTTCGCTCGCCCTATTTGGTTAAGGATCTGCTGTTGATTTGGAATCGATGGACTATTCATGATCATGTTATCGTTTCTTACCTTCAGGTCCACCAGGAGGCGGATCCTTCCGTCTGACTTAGGTTGTACAAACATAGGTGCCGCTCCAGGTACCTCTTGTCGTACAATTGCTCCACTTCATAATTTCTCATTTATCCAGGTCATGAGTTTTTCCTTGTAGGCTTCTGGGATCGAGTAAGTTGGTTGGTTTCGTAGGTCGGTTGGATCTTTTAGCCGAATGTGATGGCTAATCTTACACACAGGGGGTAGTGTTTCAGGGACCTTGTCCGGGAATACATCTTTGTATTCTTCCAACAATGTTATTGTGTTGGTGTCTGACACAGCAGCTCGGAATTCCCTGCTTGTTGGTTTGCATAGCACATGCAGTTTCTCCTCAGGAAATTCCACGGTTGTATCCCCACACCTGATAAGGGCATTGTGTATTTTTAGGAATGGCATTCCTATGAGGGTGTCATATTTGGTGAGATTTCCTACCAACATCTCCTGATTTGTCCATTTCTTTTTCCCGATTCCCACCGTCAATCCACACTTCTTATGGCTTGAGGAGCAGGACCATTTCATTGCCATATTAACTGTTCTCGGTTGGGGTAGAGGTTCTGTAGGGATGCCATGGGTAGAGATAAAGGTGGCACTAACTATGTTGCAGCCGATTGTTCCCGTGTCGAATAGTACTTTTGCTAGGTGGCCTTCTATATATATTGTTCCTTCTAGAGCCTCACGGGCCTTGACTGCCAGCGTTGGTTGCGTCTGGAGGCATTCCACTCCCACTGAGTTAATCTCCACCTCATCATATCCAGTTGCTTCCATGTGGTTCGTGCTGGCCTCTCACTTAGTAGCCTTTCCTTTTCCCTTTTTGGCATAGCAGTTCTTTGCATAGTGCCCCTTTTTTCCGCATTCGAAACATGTGCCTGCCTCCTGTCGTTTTTGCTTCTTGTCTTTCATGTCTTTTGAATCCTTGCAGTATGGCTTATCCTTTTTCGTATTATCCCGCGATGATGATCCTTTACTGCTCTTTTGCTGTGGTATGTGGGTTTGGTAAACTCCTGTTTCATACAGGATAGTGTCCTTCCGTTCAGCCTGCTTGACTATCTTGTCAAAGGAATCACCCTCCTCTTCCATGGGTTCTACCTCCTGGCGTAGTGTGGGATGCAGTGCCTCATACAATCTTTGTCGCAGCGTGTACTGGGACACTGTCCCGGTAGGCAATCGTCCATGATACATCAAGAGATCCGTCGCGACCAAGATTATTCTTTCTGTTTTGCCATTTTGTACTTGCTGGATATCCTTGAACCTTTTGTATAGTTCTTCCGTGTTTTGTGAGGATTGGAATCTCTCCCTCAAGTATTTTATCAGGGTCGTTCCTTGGACATTTTCCCCACTCTCATAGTGGTTCATTGCTTGGTGGTATACTTCCTCTGCCTTTCCAGTACAGAAGCTTCCAAAGTACGCTCCGCTTCCTTCTTTGGTTTTGTCTACTCCGTGCAGGGCCAGGTATTGGGAAGTTGTTATTACTCATCGGTCAAACCCGGCAGGCTTTAAGTCATCCTTTTCGCCCGAAAACGAGGGTGGCAGTGGGAGTTTGATTTTAGGTCCTGTTCGCCTGCTGGATTCACCCTCGCACATATTGTGTTTGGATTCTTCATTACTAGAGCTGTCGTCTGACGAGCTTTCTGGAGAGTCACTGGGGAATTCGTCTGGTGGCTGCCTTGCTACCGAGTGATCTGATGCTTCTTCGTCGTCGTCTTGCTTCTTAGGTGTCCCGACAGGTATGCTGTCTTTCTTCGGTGGTTGCGCTGGTGCCTTTCCTTTACTGGAGCTGGGGGGGAATAGCCCAGGAAGGCTGGTTGCTGCCTTTGCTAATTCGTCAGTTGATTCGCTAAAGGTCTGCTTGGCCAAGTCTCGCGCTAGTTGTCTTTCTACTTCGTGAAGTGAGAAATCGCTCTTTGGCCGTTTCGGTTTCTTGGGTTGCCTTTTCTTGGTAAGGCCGTCTCGTGGGACCTGCTTCCCACTTCGAGTCTCTAGTGACTCGATGGTGTCATGCTGGCAGAGCCGAACCTTTTGTGGTTCTACCGCTCCCCGATGCTAGCTTCGCTGTTGGACGTTCCGCAGGTTGATCAGACCAGGTCCCTGCAGGTTTCTTAACCACTTACTGAGGTTAAAAAAATATAACGTGTTCGGGCCAGGCCCTAGTCACGTAGCGGTACGATAGGAGCAGATGGCTGCGTGATCTACACAAAGTGAGTGCTGCTTGCTAAAGGAGGCTGCAAACCGGGTGTAATCGGAGATCAAAGAAGTAACCATTCAACCAAGTATATTTTAAGAATACTGTCTGTCAAAGTCTGCTGTTTCCAATGTGGAAATCAGCAGTCTTTAAATACCGCATATCGCTTATCTCTAGTATAAGCGATATTGTAAAACAATGTGTGTATCAACCGATAACACATGAAACAATTCACGTATCAAACGATACCGTGAAACCAAACATAAAACAATGTATGTATCAACCCATAGCACACGAAACAATTCAAGTATCAACCTAGTACCCGTACCGGTTACAGATGTCTTTGCCTATATAAGCATAATTATCTTCTGGTAATCAGACAGCGCCTCAATCTTTGGATACTTCTTGCCTGTAACTTGTATGAGTACAGCTACTCGGCAAAAGTGTTTGTGATGTGAGACAAGTTTAATTACACCGATGGGGCCATGGCTACAGTCCCAGTGGATGGGTAGTGGGGCTGCATCTATTGCCGGTATCTTCACAATCACAATTGTGTTTACAACTATGCTCACGACCATGACTATCAACTGCAGAAAAACTGTAATTAAAAATAATAACAAAGACCTTCCTTCACATAAATTAATATCTTGTATATCTCCCTTTTGCTTCCAGCACAGCTGCCACCCTATTTGGCATTGATTTCCATAATTTTTCAAAAAGTTTCGAAGGAATTGTCTCTCAAACCACTGGTAAAACATGAGCTAACTTCTTCCTTACAGCCTCCCTTCCTCCTGGGATATTAGATATCCTGAGATACTTGTGGTATAGGTCCTTTTTAAGCTCTACCCAAGTATGCTCAATAGATTGAAATCTGGGAAATATAGAGGATGCTCTATAAGATCAATACTATTGGCTTCCAACCATTCATAATACTATAGACCTTGTGAACAGAAGTATTACCTTGTCGAAAGAGGAAATCATAAATACTATAAGAAAGCATTTAATGAATAACAGGAACAAGATACCTTCTAAGAAGTCTAATATATTTGGTCTTGGTAATATTTCTGGTAATAGGAACCAGTGGACCTCTGGTCTTACCCCCAAAGCATATCTATACCATTAATGATATATCCTTATTCTTCTCTTTTGGATGAACACAATCTGCAAGCCATTTCTCTCTAGGCTCTCTAAAGACCCACTGCTCTCTAGGGTTGCTAGACCTTTCTACACTATATTTATTACTCCAGATGACAGTCTCAAAATCTTTTGCTGTTGAATCCTTAAGAGCTGTTGCCTACTTAAGTCTCTTGGCAATATGCTTTGGCTTTAGCTTTGGCATAGATGTAACTATCTATTTCTTCATATTGGCTTCTTTGAGTACTCTGTTAGCTATAAGTTTGATTAGTAAACGGAATTATAAACTATGATCACTCTTCAATTTTGTCTTCTTAGACTTACCAGTATCTAAAGAGACTACAGGTACATATTTGTCTCTGACATACCTTCAGTTTATCTTTCTGTTAAGCTTTGCTGTCTGGACTATAGCATGTCACTGTTGGCCACTCAACACAGGAGGGCCACCAGATCATGGCAAATTATCTAGGGATAACTGTTCAGTTGAGCAAATAAGAAAACTTTTAACAGTAGACCAGGGTCTACCAACTACTCATACAACCTGAATGATGCTTTCCAGGTAGTAGAAGAATGCAATAATCATTCCCTTTTTAGTAACCCACAACACTACAGCAGACTCATAATATGAGAAATGCCTTTGGAGTTCACTTCTCAATCATTGAGAGAAATATCTTTTAGTGAACACTATTGTGCTCGACATTGAGGGTTGCCATATTACATTTGGATTCCATCTCTGTGGATTCTGTGCTTAAATGTTACTCACCATTGCGCTCTGGTGGGTATGTCAGAATCAATTAAGGAAACTGATGTGCTATAGTTTATTGTAGAAGTAATGCAAGTTTGTGTGGTGGATTTCTCCTACACCAGCCTAGTTTATTAAGGAAACCTTCAGAAATGCCTTTCCCCTATTATCAGAGTATGTAAGGGAATGGAGTCATGTGTGAAGATAAAGGGGCACAAACCGTGGAAATGCCAGGGTGATTTCATTGCATTTTGTGTATGCCCGCTACCCTTATCTTTAGTTTTAGACTTTAGAGATTGGGGATAATTAAGTTTATCCCCACACATTCCCCACCTCTCCTACTCATGTCAGGGTACAAAAACTAAATCGTTCACTCTACCACTGGGCTAATTATTGATTGAAAAAAATGTGGAGAAAAAGTGTGTGCAGTCTCTGGCTATATACAGGGTGTTCCTATCTATAGGTTCCCGTTCAAGGAGACATCGTGATTGTGTGGGGACCCAAGCAACACAATGAGCCAAGAGAAATGAGAAATTATCACTCCTTTTATTATAATATTGTTATAATAATATTATCATACCGGTGCAGCAGACAGGGAAGTTGGCAGAACTAGGGGTTAATCAGTTAAAATGCACTGAGGGTAGAAACCTGAGATCGCAATTGAGCTCCAACACAGGGAAGTAGGAGCTCAGATTGCAGGATATATTCTAACATCTCAATATCCCCAATTTCTTTGAAAATTCTGCTGTGGGGAAACCAATTTTTCCTTTCTTGCATCCAGTGTCAGACAAATCATAGCAGCCCTATTGGTCGAGAACAAACATCTGCCTCTCATCCAGGGTGTTTCTGTAAAGCTTTTAATACTTTACTTCTCCACATGACCCACCTCTCTGTCCATCACCTTACCGTCTCATACTTCCTTGGGGTTTCTATACACCCGTTCTCAGTGGTAAAGGATGAGAATGCTAACAAACACTGCCCCAATTCACTCCATTATTACCACCATAGTCACTCTAAACGGACATCCGCTACCGCGAACCTGGAGCAATTGAAAAGTGTGCTAGGTGGTCCAAATGTTTCTCCTCCGGGCGAGGGCACAAAACATAGGGAAAAGGGAGTTGTTTTGCCCCTCTGACGACAATAATAGGAATAATAATAATACCAAACTTTCCCAGAGGAGTCAAGTTGAACGACATAGTTCACGGTTCAATCCTTGAGATTCGACGGTCGCTTTGAAAGCACACGGTTAGATTCCCCATTCCCCATTCCTTATTTCTCCACTTCTCTAAACTTTCCTGAAATCGGATAGAATGAGCAATGCAAGAGACACCCCCCCGGCGGGGCAGCCTGTGTCCCGCGAATTTAACACAACCCGAACCAATTAAATGGGCAGTGAACCTAGTCCAACTTGGTGCGGAATCCCCCCGAGGCTCATTGCCAACCCGTCTTCATAGCTTCATCACTAGTTTGCTTCTCCACCCGAGGGTGGAATCTTCAAGGCTTTATGATTCCGGTTGAGACAAACTGATTTTAAGAGTCATCGTGGCTGGGAAAAAAAAGGAGGGTTTCTGGTGTTAAATGCAAAGAAAGAATAATGTCAGAATTGTGGAGTACCTGACTTCCATCTTGAATCGCATTATGGTCATTGCTACGTAATTTGGAGGTCCGGCGCCGTACGGCATGGCATAGTATGGGACGGATTCCAAAGGATGTATGCCTCGGGCTGCTGTGTCATTTTCCGGGGTATGGGTAATGACAGAAAGAAGCAATGAACTCACTAGAAATGCTATCCGGTGGTCAGATGTCTCGTCCTAGAGATCCTAATGCAGCACGAAAGACCAGATGTACGATAGCTTGTAATATCGGGCCATGGAAGTGAAAGTCTATTGGTATGCATCGCTTGAAGGTTATCACTCTGAGCCACGAAAGTGGTATTGCTGGTCGCCCCGTCAAGTAGACTATCATTCCTGATTTTCGGTGTCAGTGCAAGACAGTACAAAGGCGCTCGATCAGCTGCATTTTGAACTCCACAGTGTCAATAACCGCATACCTCTCTCATAAAATAGGAAAGGAATAAGATTAATGATGGATGGAGCTAGATATATCCAAAATTCAATAAGCCTGATCATAAATATGGTATCCATAAACTAGCACGCGATGCACAATATCCTACTCCCCGGTTACTATGATAGTTTATTTGCTACCCAGACAGGGAGAACCCTAACCTACACACGGGAACCCAAAGGCTTCATCCCCCCTAGCCAGAGTGGATACCGTCTTATCATAAGAAAAAAAGGGGGTGCGAATGCTCTGGATCAGGCGAGCCCTCTCGGCATATCAGTAACCGGGAATAGGGTTCAAAGCGGGCAATCTGTGCGGCTCAAAGGTCTACTCTGTCACAGGGGAAACAAACACCGGCACTCGACGCCAAATTTCACTAGATTGTTGAAGTTGCAGTTCCTACAGAGAGACTTCTGGAGTCTGGGTATAGTTCTGGTTTTGAATGTACGATATGGTATGATCTGTTCGTCATGCATCTTTTAACCTGGGCGGTGGTGCAGTACCTTCATGAAATCGGGTTTGCGGTTGCACTGACGGCCACTTATGCTGTTGTAAATATCATATTCGAGTATTCCCTGGAGGACTGAGCTAATCCACAGTATTGGCTAAATCGTTATATTGGTATCATAGGTGTTCAACTATTTATGGTAACAATATTTTTATCAATTAAACAATAAAAGCCTCGCTAGATGAAGGAATTGAGACGCTCAGAGGATTTTCTTCTCTTTTACAGCCGTTAGGGGGTTTACCCGGAGGGGCCTGGGTGGTATTAACACGGGATGACTGCGGGGCTTGGCGACTCGATTTCTTGATCTTATGATATGACGGCCAAAACCTTCTAAACGGCGCAAGGGGAAACCCGCTTTCCAGGGAAAAGCTGCCGTATTAACCTAGATGAGAGCAACATGGCACAGGAAGTCTAGGTTTCCCCTCTAGGTAATGTGTGGTTTTATTTTACTGCAATCATACCCTCTCTGGTCACCGGAAGAGTGGGAAAGTCTGAGCTCCTGAGACCTGTTGCTCTTATTTAAGGTAATACGGGAGGCGAAGAAAATAAAGAAAGAAAGCGTGGCAATTAAGGAAGGTTATAGGCGACAGAACTTTTGATCTTCAATGAATTTTTCTCGACTCGAAACGAATTCGTTTCTTGTACAGTACACTAATACTATAGGCGTTACAATTACCCGCTTTCTTGACTAGGAAATGATTACAGTGATGTGTTTTCTAACCCCACACCCCCGCCCTTTCAGCACAACGAAACAAAAGAAAAAACACACCAGCCGCCACTGAGCTCATCACCGCAAACTTGCCCTAATTTCCAGTCACCCCCACCAATCCCCACTGCAAAATAAAGTTCCCTACCCGCCGGACATCGCAACCGCCACCGCCATAACTGCAAAAAACCCACCACTTTGAAGGCTATCCGAACGAACTCGGGAACCGCGCATTTCTCCTTTCCGACCCCCTTTCGTCGGTTGGCGGGCATGCCGGTCCCTTCCCGTCCCGCCGGGGAACAACTCCTCCTAAACCTCCCCCCCTTATCTCTTCCAAATAGTTAAGAGGGTGTTTGGCGCACTAGGATTTGATTTTGAAATCGGGACTCCACGATTTTGACTCGGATTATGATAAGCCTAATCCAGCAGGATTAGGGCTAACACTTGTGATAATCTGTGTTGAATTGACAATACCTGATTTCGAAATCGGAATCAGAGCATGCCAAACACCCCCTAATTTATTACCGCATATATCTCCTTTAGAGGCCCCTTTCATTAATTAGCCGGTATGCCGGTGCCTTGCCATCTCACCGGGTAATAGCTCCTCCTGAACCTCCTCCACCTATCTCTTTCAAATAGCTAATTTACTGCAGCCACTCTACCGAGTCTGACTCAGTCGCTGCCCCAGAGGACTCTTGCCCCGACGGTCATAGCTCCAAGTTCCAGGCCATAAGTGGGCAGGCCGGCGGCGGGAATGAGGCCTGAACAGGGAGAAGGGTGGCAATGTTAAATGCCAGAAGTGTGGTGCCAGGATCTTGAGCGTCGACTATCTGCATCACTACATGCTCCAAGGGAATGCCAATGATGATCCCGAGGAGCAGTTCTGTTGCAGAAAGTGCGCTCTTGAGACTGGGAATTATGATGAGCTTGGGGGGTGGAGAGTTCCACACATGTGGTCTGTCCTGAGTGCCCCCAGGAGTTTCCCACCGGTGGGGCGCTTAAGCTTCATTCTCAGCAGGTGTGTTTTTTTACTCTTCCTCTTCACTCTGGGAAGATATTTGCCAGGCTGATACCATGATTAGTCTCACAGGCAAAAACAATCCGCCACTTGCCTGTGCCCCTGTTGCGATACCTCTTTCACCACCAATTCTGCTGTCGCCAAGCGCGTCGAATCTGGAGAGAGCAGGGGCGGCCTCTCAGTCCCTGACTTTCGTAAGCGCATAAAGGATAAAAACGCCCCCTTCGTCAAAGGACCCCGAGAATATTTTCACGGGTACCACTACCACCCAGACCTTGTGCTGGAATTCTTCCCCACCGTGTCAAAACTGCCCTCGCCCAAACCCCCGGCGACCTCAAGCCCGATGAACTCGTCCCTACCGATTCCGTCGGTGTTCTCAATCATACTCCGCCGGCCAAACCTGCCGACAAACCCATGGAGAACCTCGAGGACTTGTGGAGGGAGACGTGTGAAGCCTATGTGTGTCCCCGTCCCGGGTGCAGGAAGAAACCCCGGAGAGCTTCCGGGCTTAAACCGCATCTTGGGAACATCATGCACGGGGGGACTTTTTGGTAAATCTCTTCCAATTCTGTCTAAAACCATGTAATACTTAAAGATAGGTGCGGCAGCTACCCTGACTGCGTCCAGTGTTTCGTCTCCTCGCCTGCTTTTATCCAACATGCCGAATCGGAGGCTTCTGGCGTTAAAATTTCCCCTGCCTATAAGGAGCTCATCAAGGGCGCCACTAGCGGACTGACGGGAGTTGATAACAAGGCATAGTTCAAAACCTGTTGGTAGAACCCATGCGCGAAATAAATAGTAAGGTGTAGCAAATTGGTATTGAACTTTAGTTGACCTATCCTCCGGCTGTGAGGTTGGGAGAGCATTTTTCATCTTTTCTGATATTCTGTGGGCACTTTTTTATTATTATTCTTGCTTATGTTTCAGGGGGTCGCCTGATTTCTGATAAAAACAAAAACAGGGAGCTCGGGACATTCTTGAGCCCCTGTGGTGTTGTTGGTTCCGAGTGATCTTTCTTGAATGTGCTTCCTTGTGGAAGGGGGGGAGCGGGACTACCGGGGAAAATACAAGCGATCCATATCACCATGGAGACAACCCCCCGCCTCACACCTCACCAACAATCCCTCGAGAACTCTGGTGGTCAACTCGGGGTAGCATAACATCCGCCAAGTAAGCACTCGGTGGCAGTATTGTATAATAAGAATCGTCACTTCTATTTTACAGGTTGTCTACATACTGTACGTTTATTGGAAAAGAACAGAGCAACCCTGTAAACCAAGGGATAAACGGGAAGGGAGTCTTTGTTCCGGGAACGGGACTTAATTGCCAGCCGGTGAACGGTATTTGTAATTATGTCGAGGAGCGTTGGTTATTCTTGTATCACTAGTTCTCGTTTCATCTTTCAAGCCAACCAAGCAACTATCTATTGGGATAAATTACACTACTGGACATTTCTGTTTGTGTTAATATAGGTGATTGGCTCATGCAGTTTAAGCTGATTATGTTTGTCGAAAACCTATAGTGTAAAAGCTATCTTCCCTAGATGCTTGCCAAAAAGGAACTGCTTGAAATAGACAGGTATTAAGGTTTCTATGGCTTAGGTCCCCCTTGGGTGTTGAGAGCATAACGTATTGTACCTAGTTATGGGTCAACCCCTAGTAATGGGTCAGTTTCGGCCTACTTGTAAAAGCATTAAAAATTGCCACCACAAACTCAATATTTACTCACCAGGCCTCAAACCTTGTAATATAACTGCTTTCAATTGTCATATGATGTACAAAAAAGATTGTTTTGTAATAATACAAATTGCAGGATTGAGACCCCAAAGTGATAGTTCATGATTTAATCACTATTGTCCTCAGAATCAGAGCTTAAAATGACCTGATAGTTAACCTTTTTGCATGAGGAGCGCTGGGGGCGGATGGTGCATGGAGCCATGTTGTTAGAAATCGGATTTTCCTCCTAGAAAATGTGAGCTATTAATTTCAAAATATGATAAAATAGATGAATATCTACTTACTGATTCAGTGGACTCATCACAGTCCATCTCATTCTCCTCTGCATCAATCATCTCCAGATTTTCAACAACCCTTGGCTGGGACCTAGCCTTCCTTCTGGAAGTAACCACTTGCAATTTGGTCTTCTGTTGCTGTTGTGAGATCCTCTTCTTTGCAGCCAAATCCTTTTTGCATATATCATCACTCTCATGCTTTTTATAGAGCCTAGAAGGAAATGAGGTATGAAGAATAAGGCCACCCTTAATCTGGCGGCAGTCTGTAGTACTGGGCTTGACAGCTTGGAGCCTGGTAATAGTTGCAGCATCGAGAACAGACTGGGCATTTGCCTTGCTACACAAGTCCAAAGCTTTGTTGAAAAGAGTATGACTTGTATCATTGAATTGAAGTTGGTTGGCTTCCTCCCTGATCTTATCGAGTTCAGAGGATGTCTGTCAATGGGTGGGGAGAGAACGAAGGCCAAAACAGTGTTTATTCACAGGTCTGGACAGTGGAGTACTCAATTGAAGCCCAGACTGGCTCAAAGCTCTCTGCCAATTGAATGGGATCATGCCACTGGCCCTCCAAGCTGACAGAATATTCCTCTCACTCATGGCCTTTGCTCTTGCCTTGTGGTACATTGGATAAAAGTCACCTTTATGCATTGCCCAATTGGGTCCATGATCACAGAGAAAGTCTTCCAACTCCTTTTGATAACTGGTTCCCATAGGGGAGAAAATTCCAATGTCCAAGGGTTGAAGAACATGGGTTGTATGAGCAGGAAGACATATCAGCTGGATGTTCATCTTAATACAGTGCTCAATGAACTCGATATTGTTCACATGAGAGCTGTGTCCATCTAAAACCAGCATTCTATGATACTTGATTCCATTTTCTGGCCTCGTTTTTGGTACGAAGATATTCACCAACCAGTCCAATGTAATCTCTGTCATGGTGTAACCTGCCTTCGAGTGTGTGAAATAGGCATCCGTATTCTTCCCATAGTTGGTGTTACTATGATGCCCCATGAGGTGGGCATTCGAGGTGTGAATAATAAGAGGCGGAATTGACTTTCCATTGCCAGAAATACCTTCCACAACTGTAACCCAAGACAGCTTTCCATCGTGCATAATCCTGGGATTCTTCCTACCAGTACGGCATAAGATAGTCCCGCCACCTCCCAGACCTATTGCAAATCGCTTCTCATCAGTATTCCAAGTGTCTTCTGGCTTAATATGATATTTGCAGCGCATATTGTAGTAGAGATTGGGGTGTTCTTTGAAGATTTCTGGATCAGTGGCAAGGGATCGCTGCTTATCCAAAATCTTCCCAACCTTGGATTGAATCTCTGGATGTCTTGTAATGAACCGATCAACCCAATGCTTCCCAATTTCTCCTGTTTTCCCTTTCATCTTTTGCAACTGGTATACCATATCCAAAACATGTCTCCGGAGAAGAGGAATCCCTCTAGGATTACAGTCCTTGATCCTCTCAATTATAATACTCTGTTCAACCTTGCTAAGCAGTTGCTGAGGCTCATGAGCCTCGGGGGCAGGTGTTGTCCTGCATCGAAGGCAGTTTTGCAAAGTCGTGTTGGAAAGACTAAAGAGTGTGGCAATTTTGCGTACTAAGAGCTCAGGATGGTCAATTCTGTGCTGCAAAGCAGCTCGAATGATGCTCTCCTTATCGGTTTTCATGGGAGCCATGAAAGATCGAATTTGGATAACTTGTTGTTGAAAGTTTGTATGATATAGAAGTGTCGTATGGTGACTCAAATCTTCAAGGAAAATAAGGAAGTGTAACGGGGGCACCCCTAGGAAGATGGATCCCAAGGTTGCGACCACACTGAACAACTTCAAACTTATCGCCAATGGTTCACCCAAATGTAAGAGTAAAGTAAGCGGTAAAACTTAATATCGTTAAGCCTGACGCCTCACTCAATTAAGGTCTCGAGAGGATTGATTGTTGGAGTAGGAGAGTTTTCACATAGACTTTCAGGTAGCTTTATCTTATACCAGAAACTCCTCCATCAGTTTACTCCAACTATTCGAGCACAGCCTTCTCCACTAAGGCCGGTCCAACACGTCTCCTGGCACACCCTTCAGGCATGCATGTGTCGACACACTCTAGTTGGCGTTGACCTTATGCAGTTATCATTTCTGGGGCACATTGCCATTTTGCCCGCCAGAGTGAAAACTTCTGTGTATCGGAGTCTTGCCAGTGGCTAACAGTCAAGACGCCGCATCAACTAGACTATCTATGACACCCTTCTCATATGCATTCATCTTCTACTTGGCCCCGGAAGCTGCCGTGAGTGGTTTATCTATCTACTATTTACGGTTCTCGGACTTCCAGTGTCTTCTGCTAGATACAGTGATCCGGAAGGGGTCTGACCGGTGCTACCCATGACCACTACCTGGGATCCACCTTACCTGTGGTACGAATCATGCTTTTAGTGTCTCTGCACTTCCCTTTCAGAGCCTATGGTGTTGGGGACACTTGCAGGCTTGGTAGGTGTAAAACTCTCCTGGCTGCCCCAGCACCACCTGGGACTATCTTCAGGACCCCCATGGTTAACTCCCATTAACTCCGTCAGTTTTGGTCCGTTTTACTCCGAACAACTTGGGGGAGGTGGTCCACCTTCCACCCTATGCCCCCTTGTATATCTTGCGAACAGCTTGCGGTCTACCGGACAGCAGCGACGTATACATTGTTGCAAGAATATCTGCAAAGATTCTTCTTTGCCAGACTGCACATAACTATGCAACCGTTTGCCCATGACATCCGGGCCTTAAGGCGGGGCTGCAGGGGTATGATGGGAATAATGTCTTCAGTTTACAGCTTCTTCGAACCTGTGTAGCTCACCCAATCGCATCTCCCAGAACCCCAGATTCCAGTAGTATGCAGGGCTTCGCGTGACCAACATTCCGGTCATTTTTCCCACACTCCCCCAGGGACTTTGTATTGAAAGATAGGGTAACCCAAGACCTTGAGCAGGGTAACCCGATTCTGAAAGTAGGGTAACCTTGTCCGGCGGACAAGATAACTTTTTCCTGTTACTCTGTCTATCCCATTGCCGGAGATAGACATTTCTGACCTTTCTCCAGTTACCTGGCCTAGCTGAGTAACTGCCCCTTCAGAGGTCCCTAAGTATGCTAACACCACTTCCCAGTTGTACCCAGGTACCTAAGTACCTGGCCAGCTAATTCTGTTCATCTCAAAGCCTAGGCCATCAGGTCTCCGTAGGTCAAGTACTTACTTATCTGCCAGTTCCTACCAGTTCACCTCCTGGCTACCTGTATGGGTGTAGGTTCTGACTGCCATAGCTCATGTATGCTGGGTCATTACAGGAAGATAGAACAGACTAGCCTGCCTTAAATACTTGCTGCTTTGACCTGATATTTTGCCTAGATCAACCTGAGACCTATAGCCTAACTGCTGGGTATTAATTCTCACAGCTTTCCCAACTCTGAGCTCCAATAACCAGCATCTTTACCTGCGTAATATATTATGATTACAGGATGTCAAAGGTTTATCTTTAGATATTTTTGCATAATACTTTACAGTTACAAGAACTATGTATATAGCTTTTATTATGTGAAATATTCTGTCCTAAGAGCAAAGGTTCGGTTGGTGGTTGCAATTTTTAATGTTTTTACAAGTAGGCCGTAACTGACCCATTACTAGGGGTTGACCCATAACTAGGTACAATACGTTAGTGTTACCTTACAAAGAATGGATGCTGTAGCCATTTTCCTCTCAGCCATTTGAAGGTTTCCATTACAAGGTTCAGTTGGCAGAGGTGCCAATGCTGCCACAAGGAAGACCTACAGGCCAAAACCAAGGACATTGCGCCAGGTAAGCAAGTGAAATTTCCAAGCAGTGTTGTGAGAAAGAGTGACATCTCGTGAGCCCTAGTTCCTCACCCACGGGCTTTCATTGTGTCTAGGCACTTCCCGGGGCTGGACTGAACGGACTGCGAGCCCGGGTTCGGCTTCTAGGGTTGATCGTGCTGTGACTTACCAGAATGGAGATGTTGAACATATGAGAACGTTTACGTATAAGAACCACCGATACACATGAGTATACGTAACTGCTTACGCACCTGTGGTGCCTAGCGTACAGATGTGCATCTTGAGTTTGCATTATTTTCTTTTGTTCTTCTCTCTCCCAAACAAGACACCAACAAGATCGATCCACTCCAGTTCCCTTGCCACCCGCTTGCCCCTTCTGTCGTAGTCAATAAGCTTCTCCTCTCACTCTTTCTCTTTCTCTTTCTCTTTCTCTTTCTTTTCACTTTACTCTCGGTATACCAGATCAACTTTATTCTTCCTCTTTCATCACTCACTCCTTCCGGTTCTTTAAAGCATCCACAACAATCATTGACATCTCCTTTCAGGCAGCCATAATTTTTAATAGGAGATCTCGGCAGGAGGCCGAGGGATAGATAATGGCTGCCCCGATTTTTGGAGGCTTTTTCCGAGATGTATATACATTGACCTGGATTGAACAGAACACCACTCTATGCATCCATAGTTTCTGTGTGTACGTGACTATGATGTACTATCTTTACCATAATTACTTTTAGGAGTTGGGGTTGAAAGACCCATAGGGGGTACATCTTAGTACATCTCAGAAATGTATACTAATATGGTGCAAGGCATCTAAAGCATGTATGATATCAATGGCATTTCAAAATGTAAAGTTTTATGTAATGTGGGTATAGGCCTTTGTGATACTTAGATTTTTTTTAGGAATACCAGAAGTTCAATTCATACTCCTGTTTAGTAATTTCTGTAATTTTATTCTTCTCATAATATCCTATTATCATATCACATCCTGTAAGATATCAGACCAGACTTGTTCAACTTATCATAACCAGGTAATAACTTTCTTATATCTTTGATTTTATCTCTTCATATTTCTTATATCCTCTTAGAAAAAAAATGCCACAAATAAATCACTATCTGTCTCGCATACCTATTCTGTAAAATGTTATATATATATATTCAATAAATACCCTATACCCACACTACATAAGGCATTACATTTTGAAATACCATTGGTACACACTTTAGACATCTCGCACCATATTGTCACCTAAATCGAAGTTGGCAAGTGGGCCATCGGGGTAAGGAGAACAAGAAACAGTTTGCGATATGGAATGACTATTGACCAAGTTGAAGGGTGCTTGGAGTACTGTATTTCATAGCAGATAGGAGGAAGGGTATAGGGAATTCGAGGTTTGTGGCTGTGCTAAAGCCGCTGAAGAAAACAGCTGGGCCGCGAAACAATCATTTTCAATATAGGAATTATTTGTCCACATTTTAGGAATATATTGAGTGATGTGGGACTGCAGGTGGTTTGCAATGCTTTGATCTTGGGGGCATGTTTTTGATTTCTCATTGTATGTCCTGGGATGATACTAGCCAAAGATTGCTTAAGGCATTGCATCATATTGGTGGATATTTGCAGATATAGGCACCAATCTGTGGGTATTCCAAGGTATTTATGGACATCTGAGCATATTATATTCACAACATCCAAGAAGGGCCTGGGCTATAGAAATTAATAGTTACTCTCTGCTCCAAGCACATCCTTGTGGGAAAGGGTTTTGGGAAGGTAGCTTTTGCGCTAAAGATTTTCAACAAACATATATAGCTTAAATTGTATGAGCCAGTCATCTATATTAAGGGAATCAGAAAGGTCGAGTAGTGTAACTTATCGCAGTAGATAGCTGCTTGGTTGGCTTGTGAAGCAAGAATTAGTGATACGAGAATAGCCCACATCTATCTATCGCAAACAAACCAAATCTCATCAACATGGAGCAAAGCAAACTGAGAAACCCCCCCTTGGTAGAATAAATGACATCCGTGGTTTGTAGTCCGTCACTAAATCGCCTGTATTAGTGTATGCTTCATGGCTAGCAAATATCCAGGCATCACTTACAAGTCCTCAGGGCAGAGACTCCCAACTACAGCGCAATTTGTCTACGCCAACCCCCATGGTAGTATTTTGTAGCAGCACAGAAAATCCCAAATGGCTCGCAGTCTCTCGGCACTAGTCGACTTCCTGTTTGTGAGTACTTACTGACAGTTTTCTTTTTTGGCTGGAGGACCTACTCGTTATGCATTAAAGCTCATCCCTTGAACAGGACAGTATTGGATACGAAAGCGCTGCTTCAGATCGATACGTTAAGTGATCACCTTCATCGACACCACTATTAGCAAGTCTAATTGGTAAGAAGTCTTGCCTATAATCATTTATGTGTTAGCCATAATGTTATCTAGACCAAAACCAAGAGGTTATATCATACTTACTCCACCTGGATGTGCCAGATATTTTGCGCCATTTTTTTCTGCATTTTTTGCTTCTCCTATAACCTTTTGATCCACCTGGCTGACCCTTCCCTTCACTTGCTCAGCGTTTCTTTGCACTCCCCGATAGTCTTCCCCGATCTGAGTGTTTTGTCCCGCCTTTTGCCCCATTCGCCCGAGCCTTTTTTCCCCTCGCATCAGCCGTTGTTCCGCTCGCCCCAATCCTTGTTCCACTCGTCCCAATCCCTGTTCCACTCGCCCCAATCCTTGTTCCACTCGCCCAAGCCTTTCTCCGATTTCCCTGGTAGCCCGCTCCACTCGCTCGCCAATTTCTTCCAATCCCTGGAACCTTTGGTCTATACGCCTAAGCATTTCTTGCAGGGGATCCCGGAGCATCTCTTCCATACGCTCACTATATTGTGGCCCGTCCCCAGAGATCTCAATAATTCTATCGCCCCGTCTGACTAGCGGCATATTGGCAATCTGGGAAGTCTCACCTATAGCTTCTGTGACACCATTGGTGAAACAAACCAAGTTAGTCTCGGGGCCGAGATCGAGTAGCTGTTGGTCCAGACCATGTGACATTTCGTCTCCTGGATTTTCAGGTTCCATCGCAGATTTTTTTTTTCTTTCAGGGACTGATTGCAGAGTCCAAGGGTTGTAGAGAATTTTTTTTTTTGAAACCAACGTGGGGGGATGCTCTCCTACTTATAAGCAAGCCGCAAGAGTGACCAAGCCCTATCCTAACCTAGGTCATATCATACTTCTATATCCTACCTCACTTAGCCCTACAAGTTCTACCAAGTTCTACCAAGCGGCGTGTTTAGTTTAGCGTGGTGCTGGCCAGCACCTCCATAGTATGATACTGCATCTTTTACTGACTTACTTTTAGTGGTCTGTATTCTAGCAACAGGGGAGAAGGCGGTACGCAACATTACTCCAGTGTCCTTGCTCCTGCATGCACGAGAAAGATTTCATAAGACCTGGAACAATGGAGACTCACACTAGGATGTTTAGGTTTCATTTGCTGGAGATCGGCGTTTTTCTTTCCTTTGATCTCGTCTTAAGCTCAGTCCGAGTTTGTTGATACAGGATTTCGCCTGCTATCTAGTCTCCGATTACCACGCGCGGTGCTGGTATAAGGTATGCCGTAGTTCGGTGCAGGGTGATGGATTGTCGCTTTTACTTCCTATACCGTGGGGACTAGGAGGTATTGTTATTAGGTTTAAATTTGTTCTACCGATGCCCATCACGGTTAGGTATCCGGTAATGGGTGAGTAATATCCTCTTGTCCGTCATTAAAATTCTACGCAGATTGGTATAGGGTAGTGGGTGTTGTTTCTGTACTCGTATCGGGCAATAAGTATCTGAAAATACGGCTTGTATTACATACCACTCTACCAGCAAAAAAAAACGGTGTCTCATTTTCAGATACTTCATGCCGGATACGAGTAACATCCATACTGATAGGCATGGATTAATTGATCCAGTGCCCTTCATGCTTTATCCAACTTGGAATACTCGTGCCAGGGTTGCGGCTTGAGCGCCGCAACCTTGGCACGAGTAGTCCGTCTGTTATGATTCTAGCTATGAATGTGGTTCTGAATTGTCCCGAATCATGGAAATTACGATGCTTTAACTTGACTTGTCCCGACTAGTTTCCCAGAGTTGTTAGTCTTATGAATTGATACCGGACATCTCCTGTCCTATTCCCACCAGCCCGCATTCTCATTGACTGTCTGGATCACCACCCCTGTACATTTTGGCTATGCTGTTAACCTCCCCTTCCCCAATCCTTGCAAAACAAAAGACTGCTGGATTTTGCTGGAAGATCAAGCCTTGCAATGGGCCCTGGCTTCGTTGAGTTGGGTAGGGCCAGGCCGAACTTTCGTTGGACCTAGATTAGGTCAGGCCCGCTCATTTTTGACCTGAGTTAACCAATTAGAAGGTTTGTGGTACCGAAACCTGTGTCTTGGCTCCTATATGGCCGCTGGAACCCCAGCCCTTGCACACTCCGCATATTGGCGGGAAACATGTAAGTGCTATATTAAAATGATACTTTACTCCACTGCAGTAACAGTCACTCCCCAAGCTTGCCATACAAAAAGATGAATCGCTTCCGCTTGTTGAAAAGTACCTCTGATTCTAATCATGGGCTAATAGGCTTGCATCCGGATACGATACCTGTATGATATGTATGGTAAATCAAGTTATAGTGAGGAACGAAGAAAAAGGCCCTGAAATCTGAACCCCGTTGTCATTTATTTTAGGTTGTTGATAGGCTATGATACCTTGCCAAGTCCGCACTAGGGCGACTAAAGAGGAACATGGGGCCATACATCCCCCCGCCTATCCTTGTGGTCAAACCCATAGTCAGTCAATTGAGTTGCATCCACCCTATTCCAATTTCACTTCTATTCTCTCCCTTTCTTTTTGTGTTACACTGCATAGCGGGCGCACTGACTCATCCTTGGCGTCTCGATTCAGGGAGCAAACAAAATAAGTGGTGAACCCAGGAAAGCTGTAAGTTTTAAATTCAGTTAAGTGTTAAGCTTTTAAAGCAAGATGCAGAGAATGACCCCCATGGCTATCAGGCCCTCCGGATGTTGTTGCGGTTCATAATAGTTCTCTGAATTGCAGTCTCAGATGAGGAAATGCGTCCTAACTCGCGGTGGTGTTGCACCACTTGGTCCCACCCCTTTGTACATCTAAGCCACTTTCCCTCAGCTGGGAGTCGGCCACCAAACACCACTGCACTCCATCAACCACCACAGCAGAATCCTGACGAAAGAGAGTAGGAAAAAATCTCCACACCCGAGCTTTTCAGCCCATTTTTCTCATGACCTTAATTCTTCGGAACTTAGTAACAGCCCCCCTCAATACTACCGGCCCACCCCGCAGTAGCACCGACTCACTCGATGGCAGCAGCAATTCCAACACTAGTAGCGGCTGTGCTAACGCTGTCACCGATGGCCCGGTGCTAATCGTCTGGACTGCCAGGAATGCACATCTGTCAATGGAGAAGCAGTTCCTACGGCAGGAGGACACTAATGCCCATAGCCCGGACTACGATAGCCAGACATCAACCTCACGGGCGGCCAAGAATGAGCACAAGGCAGTAGTGAGGTTGTTACCTAGACTGAGGAATGTCAACCCAATAGCTCTGATCACAGTGGCCAAACACCGATCTCACTTGCTGCTGACAACGGACGTGAGGCGGTGGTGGAGCTGTACTGGGGCGGCAAGACGTCAACCCCGATAAGCCAGATCGTTGTAACAGAACACAAATCTCATTGCCCGCCGAGGGTGGACAAGGGGCGATGATGCAGCTGCTACTAGGACATGGTGACATCAACCCCGACAGGCGGGACGTGTATACCCTGCTACCAATCTGATGTCCCGCCTTGAATGGTCATGGGAAAGTGGAGAGGCTGTCCCGGTCATGGAAAGAGGACAACCACAGCAAGCCGGACATGTGAGGCCTTGCCGCGATCTCGTTAGCTGCTATTTCGCGGGATGAGTCTGTCATAAATCAGCACGCACCAGAATACCCTACCCGTACTGCTGAATAACCCTGAAGTCATTCAATGCTTCCTTCCCCTTCGAGTGCCCGGCTTTACCCTTCCCGGATACGCCCCAGGATATCTTCCGACACCTTCGCAACCCCCCTGAACTCTTGCTCAACGATCCTAGTGTCCGGTACGGTCTCGTAGATATCGCCACTCGTTACGCACTTCGTCTCTGTTGCTCATAGCCTAGCAATCACGGTATATCAGGGAAACTTTGTTGCACCGATTCCAGCCAGAATTCATTTACGAGCCGTACAGCGAAGATCCTTCACTATCTACTAGTCTAGTCAAATATGATTGCTTGAATCTCTCTTTCTATGTTCAATTTCGGTGTGATTTAAGGGAAAGTGGCATATTACGCCCCCGAATACCGGTTACAGTGGGAAATTTGGCCTAACTTTTAGGATATCTTGTTATGCAACAGTTTGCTAGTTACAACAGATTTTGTCTCCAAAATATTCTATATTTTTCTCCATACTCTCCTTCTCCCTCTCTTCCTTTCTCTCATATTTTGCGCGAACATGGGTGTATATTGGGCACTAAGTTATTTGTGCTGTGGACAAGCAAATAAGGGAGGCAGCAGCCCAAGTTCCTGTACCATTCCTTCTACCCATAACTTCTGACACTCACTTTACCTAACCATTCAAGATAGTTTATCTGTGTATTTCAACGCATTATAATATCTGGTATCCCTGTTTCGTTTGCTCCCAATTTCCTTTTCACATGTTGATCGCCATCTCGCTGGCCTAGATGTAAGCCAGTAGAATGACGTTTCTTTTTGCCTCCCCGGAATTGATCATTACCGCTCCCAGAAACTTTCTACGGTAGTCAGGATTACCAGTTGCGGAGTCCAGGGCTTTCGGTCCAACAGTTCATGTTGGGAAACTCATCTCCGGGGAACCCCCACCCTGTTCTCACTAACAATCGCCCTCCCTTTTCCCGGCGCGGCGAAAGAGACGAAGTAGAGCCTTACACCGCTGAAGCGGCGCTTGAGATAGATAATAAATTCAACCCCACACGCAGTCCATCTACTTTGAAGGCCATCGAGGAGACGGAGGGACACAATCAATACTGTATCTCCCAAGTAGCATTCCTCACAAGCCGACCCGAGCTGGCTTGGCTCGTCAGTGAGCGTGCTCGAGATTTAGTGTTAGGCCCGAGTCTACCGAATAGGCTCGGAAATTCGGACTCGAACCGATTTTATTACTAGTCACCGGACATCACTCGTTCCGAACCTGCAGTCCTAGAAAAAGAAATCTACTATAGAAACTGCGAACCCAAAAGACAAAGTGTCACAAAGTCTAGAACAACAGCTAGATCTCGGCCCGCAGCCTAAATTCAGCTACTTCTAGGATTAGGTTAAGGAAGCAAGGGATGGGGATTCTAAGTTTGCGACCATGCCTCTAGTCAGACAGGACGATCGGATTATTCAGATTCTTGAGGACATGCGACAAAATAATGAGCGCATGGAAGAAAGGTTCAAGTAAGTCATTTCAGGCAGGCGACGAAATAGTGAGCGTATGGAACAAAGGTTTAAGCAAGACATGCAACAAAGGGCGGAGCGTATGGCACAGAGGCTTAAACAGGACATGCGGGAAACAATTGAGCAGATAGACCTAAGACTCCGGCGATTGGAAGGAAATTTTACGCAGACTGAGCAGAATATTAGACAAGCAGGAGATGAGTTGGGCGAGTGGAACAAGGGATTAGAGGAGTGGAATCAATAGTGAGGCAAGGGAAAAAATGGTCAGGCGAGTAGGGCAAAAGGCGGAAAAAAATGCCAGGAGGTTGAGACAAAAGGTGCGATGGGAACAGACTATGAGGCGAGTGGGATGAAATATCGGGTGAGTAGATCGAATGGTCAGGGGAGTGGATTGAGGGGTTGTCCAGGCCGGGCGAAGGGCAGTACCAATGGGGCAATATATCCAGCACCTTAATTGGGCAAAGTCCAATCATGTAGTTTGTCACATGTTTTAGTTTCTCAGGTTTGCTGTAATAGGGTTACTGTACAAGTATCACAATAGTGAAAGGTGGCGAAAGAAAAGAAACTAAAATCCACTGTCACATGACCAGTGGATTCAGTCAGCATTATCCAGAAAGGACTGCTACTCTACCTTTGTAATAAATCTTTTGTGCTGAAAACATGAGCTGTGCACATTTCATTCGCTCAATCATGATGTTCCATAGCATTCCTAGTGAGGAGTAAGTATATGTTCTAGCTTTCAGTTTAGATAACATTTTGTCTAATACTTAAATAATTGCAGGCAAAGCCTCTCACCAGTCAGACTTGTTAATAGCAGTCCATGAATGCAAAGACTTCAGGTATCCATCTGAGGTAGCACTTTTTGTCATGATACACGGCGGGCAAGATGAGGAGCGAGATTGGAAGATATAAAGAGAGTGGATGTTTCCTGATGCTCGTATTTCGTGCCCTGCAAACTCTCTAACTATGTGATGAGGGGGGGATATATATAGACAGATCTACTATACAACCACCATCTAAGACCTTTCTATCCTGCGCACCAGCACATGTGGTATTTGACATCCTTTTACATGAGTCTGGGGTCCCTCCGGTAACTCTCTCTTCCTCCGAGGTTCTTCGTACCCGACGTCCAGCGTAGAGCAATCCCGGGTTAATCCCAATCCACCGAAAAACCTCCGAAGACTACCGAAGACTCCCGTGAAACACAACATGAGACATCACTAAGAAACTAGTACAGAAAAGACAACAATACCCCCAAGCTACCACATCAACGACTAAGTGTTCTTTGCCAACATCCAAGTGCCCTTTGGCGAACGAGTATCGGTGATTTTCAACAGCCCTCTTGTATCCATCGCTGCCCCATTCAAGGCATGAGCTTTCATGCATGGCAGGTAGGTCCTCCAGCCAAAAAAAAAACGCTATCCGACGCTTACACACGGGAAGTTGACCAGTGCCGGGAGGCTGCGAGCCATTTGGGACTTTCTGCGCTCCTACAAGATGCTACAGTGGGGGATAGAGGCAGAAAGATTGCACACTACTTGGGAGCGCCTTTGCCGTGAGGACTTGTAAGTAGTGCCCGGATATTTACTAGCCATGAAATATACACTAATACATGCGATTTAGTGATGGACTGCAAATCACCGAGGTCGCTTATTCTACAAAGGGGGTGTTTATTTTTCATAATTTTCTCCATGGTGGTGAGGTTTGGTTTGCGATAAAGGGAGATAGACTATTCTTGTATCACCCGTTCTCGTTTCATCTTTCAAGCCAACCAAGCAGCTATCTGTTGGGGTAAATTACACTGCTGGACCTTTCCGCTTTTTCGGGTACCGGTGATTGACTCATGCAATTTAAGCTGATTATGTTTGTCGAAAACCTGTAGTGTAAAAGCTATCTTCCCTAGGCTCTTACCGAAAAGGAACTGCTTGAAATAGACAGTAGTTAAGGTTTCTATAGCTCAGGCCCCCCCGGGATGTTGAGAATACAGTGTTGTCTTACAAAGGACGGATGCAGCAGCCACTCCCCTCTCAGCCATTTGAAGGTTTCCAATACAAGGTTCAGTTGGCAGAGGTGCCAATACTACCACAAGGAAGACCTACAGGCCAAAACCAAGGACATTGCACCGGGTAAGAAAGCAAAATTGCCAAGCGGGTAGTGAGAAAAAGTACATCTTGTGAGCCCTATTTCCCCATCCACGGGCTTTCATCGTGCCCGGGCGCTTCCGGGGGCTGTCCTGAACGGACTGTAAGCTCGGGTTCGGTTTCCAGGGTTGATCGCACTGTGCCTTACCAGAACGGAAATATCTGCACTAGGCAGAGTGATATAGCATGACGGCACCTATTTTTGGGGGACTGTTTCCGAGATGTATATATATTGACCTGGATCGAACAGAACACCATTCTATGCGTCCACAGTTCCTGCGTGTACATGGCTATGATGGAATGATGTGTTGTAAATCACCAATACTCCAGTTGATTACTGGACCAATATCATGACCAGGAGTCCCAGAAGGGAATAGAGGGAGTGGGATCGAAGTGTGTGGAATCTTTGTTGTTTCATTTGTCATGTTTACAATTGAGTTTGTAAGAGGGATAGAAGGTTCGGGTGCATGTTATGGATAAAATGTAAAGTAATGGGAGATCGGGAGTAAGGAAAACCTATGTAGCACATGGGTAAGGAGGATAGGCGATTGGTTCAAGAACCGGATAAATAGGAACCAGAGAGAAGCCAAGAGAAGAAAGAAAAAAACGCAGGGAAAGTGGGGTTCAGTTGAAAACATGAGCCGATGGTGGATTAGGACCAGGGGAGGATAACAGCGGAAAGGATTCACCTCAGTGTATATAAGGGTGCAGATTTGCCCATGAAGATGAAGGAGAGATGCGGGACATCACGAAGAGAATCAAGACTCCACTACGAACCGAAAAGACAGCCTCCAAGTGCGCATTAAGATTGAGTTCTAGTACAAATTATAAAATGATGTGCTATCTTTACCATAATTGCTTTTGGGAGTTGGGGTTGAAAGGCCCATAGGGGGCACATCTTAGTATCATACATATCAGAAATGAATACTTATACTGTCGACTAAATTGCCGTGGTCAAGTGGGCCATCAGGGCAAGGAGAAGAAACAATTTGCGATGCGGGATGACCAAGTTAAATGGTGCTTGGGGGACCGTATTTCGAAGAAGATAGAAGGAGGGGCACGGGGAATTCGAGGTTTGTGGTGATACTAAAGTTGCGGGAGAAAAGAGCTGGAGCACAAATAATCATTTTCAACGTGGGAGTTATTTATCCACATTTTCTGAATATATTGAGCGATATGGGATTGCAGGTCGTCCGTGATGCTTTGATCTTGGGGGCATATTTTTGATTTCTCATGTGTCCCAGGACAGTACCAGTCAAGGATCGCTAGAGCTATGGCATCGTATTGGAGGATATTTGCGGATATAGGCACAAATCTATGGGTATTTGAAGGTATTTATGGGCATCTGAGCATATCATATTCTCAACATCCATGGAGGACCTGAGCCATAGAGATCGATAGCTGCTCTCTCCTTTTTATAAAAGCTCTTGGGAAGATAGCTTTTGCGTTACAGGTTTTCGACAAATATACTGTATATAGCTTAAATTGTATGAGCCGATCATCTGTATTAACGGAAGCAGAAAGGTTGGGCAGCGTAATTTACCCCAATAGATAGCTACTTGATTAGCTTGAAAGATGAAATAAGAATTAGCGATACAATACTAGTCAATATCTATTTATCGCAAACAAACAAACTCTCATCACCATGGAGCAAAGCCAAACTGAGAAACGCCCCCTTTGGGGGATAAACAACCTCCGTGATTTGTAGTCCATTACTAAATCACATGTATTAGTGTATACTTCATGGCTAGTAAATATCCAGGCGCCACCTACAAGTCCTCAGGGAAAAGGCGCTGCCAAGTACAGTGCAATCTGTCTACGCCTGTTTCCCACCGCGGCATTTTGTGGGAGTACAAAGAGTCCCAAATGGCTCGCAGCCTCCCGGCAGGGCCGGAACTGGTCACCTTCCCATGTGTAAGCATCGGATAGCAGTTTTTTTGGCTGGAAGACCTACTTGTCCTGCATGAAAGCTCATGCCTTGAACGGGATAGCGGTGGGTACGAGAGGGCTAGCTCAGATGGATACCTAAGGTCTTTGCCTTCATGGACTCCGCTATTAACAAGTCTGATTCGTAAGAGGGTTTGCCTGCAATTATTTAAATATTAGGCAGAACGTTAACTAAACCAAAAGCCAGAACATATACTTACTCCTCACTGAGGCACTGGATATCTTCTCCCATTTGTTCTACATTTCTTTCGACTCGGATAACCCTTCGATCCACTCGCCCGACATTTCGTCCCAATCTCTTCTCTGTCTGTCCCTATCACCCGACCTTCTGTTCCAATCGCCTGGTATTTTGTTCCGCCTTTTGCCCCACTCCCCTTACCATTTTTCCCCCTTACCTCCGTATTTGTTCCACTTACCCAATCCCTTGTTCCACTCGCCCAACCACTTCTCCCACTTGTCTAATATTCTGCTCAAATTGCACGAAATTCCCTTCCAGTCGCTAAAGAGCCTTGGTTCTATCCGCCCAAATTTTTCTTACATGTCCTGCTTAAGCCTCTGTTCCATACGCCCCGTGGTTTGTTGCATGTCTTGCATGTCTTGCTTGAACCTTTCTTCCATGCACTCACTAGTTTGTCGCATGCACTCCAGAATTTGAATTATTCTATCGTCCCGTCTGATTAGAGGCCTATTAACACACTTGAAATCCTCAGCACTAGCTTCCTTAACCTGATCGCGGAAGTGGTCGAAGTTGGGCTATGGGCCGAGATCCAGCTGTTGTTCCAGACTTTGTGACATTGGCTTTCTTGGATTTGCAATTTCCATCGTAGATATTTTCCTCCATTTTCCTCCATTTTTTTCCTAGGACCCGCTGCAGAGTTGAAAGGTTGTGGAGGTTTTGCCGTTCCCGAGGCAATGTGGGGATGCTCCCCTACTACAGGAAAAAACCGCCAGAGTGACCATACCCCATCCTAACCTCCGTTATACTTCCATATCCTACCTCACCCGGCCCCACAAGTTCTACCAAGTTCTACTAAGTTCTACCATATGCTGTGTTTCGTTTAACCGGGTGCCGGCCAGCACCTGCGCCCTAATTGGATTGATATTCCTCTTGGATGTCGCCGGCTCTCCTCCGGGGGGGGGATCGACAGGTAAAGTTATAAGTGTGTGAGAGTGGATATACGGTGATCAGAACTTTGGAGAAATCCATATTGATGCTTGGTATTCTCCCTCCGTGACAGGGTACTCAGGAGGTGTATGCGGGTAGGGTGGCCGTTCCCCTGCAAACCGGGAGCCCTGTAACTCCAACTTTGCTAGCCGTTTCATGAGGCCATAGCCCGTATCCAGTTAATATGAGTTTCGCGGTTGCTTAACTATCGAGTAGTCCCCCTTTCCGCCGAGTGTCCTTGCTCAGTGAGATATTCTCCCGCGCATGGGCTCGCAGGACTTCATCCACTCGCCCACACCGAACACCGCGCAGCGGGTTACTTCTGCGGACATAGGACAACTGTTGTGACGTAGAGTGCGGAACAAGGTGGAGGTGGAGGAGAGATCGTTGATTCTCCGAAAGGAAAGAGAGAAAGCTATCTAAGAAGGCAAAACATGACTGCCAACACCCAACACAGGAGTGCCCTGAACCCAACCAAGTCAAACCTCCACACATGACCTAAGTGCAGGTATCCGTATATCCTTCCATAGCTAACAACAACACAAGGGAGAAAACGATTAATAAGTGGCTATATAATGATACGTGTGTCTGGTAGTGGCAGCGGCGTAGCTCAGGTAACCAACGATGGCCTAGAAGCGACAGGAATTGATGGGGGAATCCGAGACTGTGTATACATGCCCGTGCAGTGCTTAGCAGGGCTTTGCGGTGCTTCCCTCTGCGGAACCGGAAGTTTATATAACCTAGCGCCCGTCTCCGTTGGATCTTCTGTCCGCTGTGACGCATCCCTGAAGCCATGTCTTCCGAAAGGCCATCTTCGCGTCCTACGCTGCAAATACGGTCTTGTTTAGCCATGGAAATAGAAAGGGCTAATTGTGGACCGCTTGGCCAGGAATGAGTTTATTTCATATACCAAGAAAGGGTAGAAAACGAATGAAATGTAAGGTGAAAGAAACAGGCCATGATCGGGGATATGAAAGAAATGGGGAGAAAGAGGAAAAGAGCAGATAAAACAAATCACGAGAGCGACATACCATAATTTCATACGGTATAGTGGTGAGGTTGAGAGATGGACGGAGAAGAGATGGAAAAGGTCAAGTGGTATCTAAAGACCGGAGTGTAGGTAAGGAATTGACAGAAGTGAAATGGGCTGGTTGGGGGACTGGCCCCCAAGCAGATAAGCACTAACCCAATACGAGCCCCGAGTGATATCTGGTGTCGGCAGGGTAAACGGTGTTGAGGGCGTGAATTATCAAGAGCTGCCTTCTTTGAAACGACTTATGATTGTTACTATGTGTTCTGCTATGCTGCGGTGTACTCTAGCCCGACTTATACTTGCTCTCTAGTGATTATAATGCTCCAAGAGCGCCACTACTGAAAGAACGAAAATCCGCCTTGCGGAAAAAGGGTCGGAAAGGAAAAAGGTTCACAAGTAGAAAGGGAAACAAACAAATCCGGTCAAAGTGGTGGAAGCACGGTCCTTTAGCTATCCACAAGTAAATCAAAATTCGGTCACTCAAAAGAGGTCGATATCGTTTTATCAGAGGTTGATTGCAGTTCATCTGCCATTGTCTATTCGCTCGTCTGTCTCCAGAATGAGAAAAAATCCCCTAAGTACAGACAAAGGAAAAAATTTTCCTCCCACAAAAAAACTTCTCCCACAAAACAGTCAACAGTCCAAACCCTATCTACTTTGACATCAAAACCCACAAACCAGGTTTTTGCCTCCACAGATGTACCCCCATTTTCTATAACATCTACCCAGATGTTATAATAAATATTTTTTACTTTTTTTTTTTACATTGTAGCAAAGGAAAAATCTAGCAACTATCTGTAACCATTATTGAGATCAGAAACATCAAACGCACGCTGACCAACTTGCCAAACCGCTTGAACATCTCCCATTGCACCTCTCATATACTCCAATGCTTTTATCCCACTATTTAATGCCTCTGCTGAAGGATAATCCTCTGTATGTGGAATATAAAGTAGTAGATCATCGGGATGATATCG
The DNA here is from genome assembly GCA_003182015.1 of Tuber magnatum. NCBI lineage: Eukaryota > Fungi > Ascomycota > Pezizomycetes > Pezizales > Tuberaceae > Tuber > Tuber magnatum. Next base: position 2,708,898 of record PYWC01000007.1, read on the forward strand.
TTTTGTAATACCAGGGGAATCATGAAGTTACCGAACATGTGCTGAAACTCCAGACTTCGAAATTCACTCCAACAACCGTGGAGTTGACCAACAAGGTTCCAGCTTACGTCCTTTGTCTTTTGCAAGCTGAAAATCGCGTAAGAGGACTAGATCTCCTGCATTTGGTTTGCGATAACAAGCGGAATGACGAGGTTTGGTACCATCCTGCTCCCTGGCCAAGAGATTTCCTGCACTGTTCCCCAATTCATCTCTTGTATCGATATAGGCATGCAAACTATCTTCAGGAACAGGTTCCAATACCTCTATTTCTGGTTCCACAGTCTGCTTGACCCAGGAATCGAGACTGTTATCTGTATTTCTAGTTGTTGTCAGATTAAAACCAAGGAGAATTTCAGCCGGTGTATATCCATGAACTCGAATACATCTTATGTTAATGCTTAGGACCACATTGCGAATCTGGAGACCCCAGTAGCGAGAAGACCCAGAAGTAATACAACTCAACTGAATTCTTCCCTTTAGCATTTGGACATAGTGCTCACTTAACCAAACAGACTGTGGATGTGAGATGGCAGAAGGGAAATGTATAACACCATGATCCTTCCACATTTTGGTAATCATCGCCTCAGTGAAGTGACTACCATTATCCGTATATACTGTCAGTGGCCATCTAACAACAGAGATAACATGGTGGAGCAGTGCTTTATTAGTTGACATCTGATCTGCTTTCTGAATTCCCACTGCTCAAAGGAATCGAAAAAAGTAATCAACAACTACCAGAATATAGACATTTCCAGTGGCTTGACATGGGGGATTAATTGGTCCAATGAAATCTATTCCAATCATATCTAGAGGCTTGAATTGTATAATTGATCGAAGTTCGCCAGCTTTTTGAATTTTCGTAATCCGCTGGCAAGGTTTGCAAGAAGAAACCCAACGGCCAATCTCGTAAGCTCTTGATGGCCAATAAACCTTTCCATGAGCTCAACCAAGTGTAACACCAGTAGCAAAGTGTCCATGTCCTTCATAGAAATTAGTAAGTGTCTTCTTGATATCGTCCTCCAAAACACATGTTGCCAACTCCCCATTCTTTTCTCTAAAGAAAAGTCTTGGTTCTGGTCCGTCCACTATAACATACTTCCTCATCATCTGCTCCAAGGTCCGCCTTTGACTTCTTTCCAAATCTGTCCCCCTAACTCCCATAATTCTATCATCTAACTCATCCAACCGTCCATTTACCACAGCTCCATATATCTCTGAATCCAACTACTTTCTCCATCTCCATCTTCGCAGCTCTTTAGCTGCTCTCTTCAACCCTTTATTCACTTGCATCCTATCATCAACTTCCTCCTCTTGTAATATCAACACTCCAGGAACTTCTTCTAAGGTCCCAAAACTACCACCACTACCCCACTCTGTCTCTTCTTTCCATCCAGTACCCTCCTCTTGAACACCTCCCCAGAATACTACAGCTCTTCTCAGTATAACAGCCATCGCTGTATTAACCATCACATTAGTTGGAAGCAAAGAAACGGGAACTACCGCTCCAATCCTTGGCCTTAATCCCTCAGAATCTTCTGCCACATGATTAGAGAGTAAGCGAGTTGGTAGTCTTGAAAGACCATCAGCAATTCCAATGAAATGAGTTGTTGCTGCGCGGTGTAAAAGTCGAAATTCATACTCACCAAGCCTTTCTTGCCACTTAGCTATTCTCCCATGAGCACCATTATCCGGTCCGGTAAGTAGTGTCTTCAATGTCTCATGGTCGGTATAGATAAAGACTGCATACTTTGAGGCCATTACTATCCAACGTATTTCTGCAAGACATCGTATAACAGCTAATGCTTCACGTTCTGAATTTGTGTATCTGGATTCTGCACCACAGAGTCTGAAGGACATGAACATAATAACCCGTTCTGCAGCTTGATGTACTCGTGAATTTGTTGCTTCAATTCCAAATTCAATTCCTTCTAATTGAAATAGGACACCACCAATCCCAGTCTTGCTTGCATCTACCGCAAGGTGATACTGTCCTTGTGGGTTAGGAGAAGCCATCGCATTATTGGCTATTGCATTCTTGACAGCCTGAAATGCAATATCCTTTTCCTTACTCCAGACAAACTCATCTTCAGGCTCTTTTATCAGTTCTGCTACTCCTACTTGCTTGTCCCAAGTTCCTAAACCATCATACTTTATAATTCGGACCAGTTCCGCTCGACCAGGTATAAAGCGACGTAAGAATGGTGTCAAGTAACAAAACGCTTCAACCTCCTCTTGGTTAACTGGAGTTGGCCACTGGAGAATTGTTTGCGGTTTCTGAAGAGAAGATCAGAGGCCATTAGGACTTGCCTCAAGTCCGACAAAATCTAGAGAATGGCAAAAAAAGTGTGACTTGGAATTCTTAAGGTAAACTGAACCCCAGGCACAGCGAAGAAAGAATCTCTCATGCAAGAACTTGTACATCCCATCAAACATAGTTGCACTACCATAACTATCATCGATCATCCCATCAAATGCAACCTCTCTCATATCTCTAATCAGAGATTCAGATCCTTCTAGCAGAATTCGTGTTCCATCCTTATCTGCATAGCCATCTGGAATTGTGCCAAAGACAAGGTCTCTGAAGCGACTGCAAGTATGTGTACCACCAGTCAGTCCTTGGCCCATGACATTATAACAATACATGCCATATGGTGTAACAAATCCCAGTTTCATTTTATCCCCTGGTCCAACCGGTATTGCCCAATAGGAATTGGCGGCGTTGGTAGCAAAGAAAAATTTCTTTCCTTTCTTCAAAATAGTATAAACTATTTTTTCTAACCGTGGACAAGGATACTGAGACTTTTCAGTCACACGGTTAAGAGGAATAAAATTATGCACCATTCTTCATTGAGATCCATCAGGAAGAGTTTCAGCCTGAGGTTTAAGAGGAAACTTTGTTCGTGCACCACATTCTGAATCACATTGATAGATTAATCCAGCTTCTTCCATCTTAGGTATAGGTTGACGACAGAAAGCAATCTCCTCTTCAGTATATAAAGGAATCCGAGCTCGATGTGGTTTAGCACCAGGGGTTAGAATTATTGCGTGTTCGATAAGATCTGTTGGTGGAATCCGTAAAAGATCAGTCTCGAAAACATCTTTCCAAGTATATAACATCCACCAGGCTTTGGCTACTTCGGCATCATCAACACTAGCTCCCAGATGCAAAGATGTTGATTCAAACCATGCATTAACTTCAGTTGTTGATACCTCTGACTCATCTGGAACTTCTCGTTTAGCTGGTCTTCTTGTTGTCAGAAATAATTGTGTCTTGTTCCTTGTCAAAGCTGTAGTTCCCAACACTTTCCACTCTTCCTTCCTCTCCTTCTCAATCACTAAAATCTCCTTACTCCCTTGTTCCTTCTCTTTTGTTTCCACCTCTTTTATCATTTCTTCACCTTGTCCAAGTACCTCCTCTTCTTCCCCCATACTTCCTAGCTCATCACAATCTCTCTTAAACACCCAATCACCAATCACCATCTCCACACTATCCTCCTCCATCCCTCCAGGGTCATACATGCGTCACCCAATCCTCTGATACCAGACCGACGCAACTAGATTTCCGACACAATCTCCTCGTCTCCTCCATCCTTCCAATGATCGAGCTCATTGAGTAAGGTTTCAATTGCTTCTTCAGCTTCATCATCGTTGACATCAATTGAAGTTTTGTAATCAAGCTTTTCCATCTTAGCTCTATTCCCACCAATTGGAACCCTAGGGACCTTTCGTCTCACTAGATCACTTCCCTCAATAAACAAGGCACAGGAGTCATGGCACTCAACCGTGTGAACTCTCTTCAACCAGCATCGAGATAACAATAGCTGGTAAGTCTCCGAGACCGCAACTTCATAAGCCTTAATTCGTGCTAAAAGACCAGCCACAACCACATCATGGCAAACATAGTTCTTCAAAACAACCAGCCTATCATCAGCCAACCGCATTCCAAGGCCAGACACTGGAAACCTTTGTAGGCGAAGCTTGTCAACAAGTTGAGTAGAGACCAAGTCCAACAGTGCACCAGCATTCAACAGCACATCTGGTAGTGGCACATTTCCAGTCCAGGCTTCAATGTATAGGCATTCGATATTGTTTTCAACTCCGGTGAAAACTTCACTAACCACTTCATACCCAAGCATTGACTGAGACAACTGAAGATTGGCTGGCAGTACATTCGACTTTGAAATTCTGGCTACTTTTTTCTTTCGTATTCCCGCAACCGATGATCATAAAAGCTCAACCAAATCCTTTCGAAGACGGGGAGAACAGTCGGGAAGCTGTGGAAGCGTACTCTGTAACTTCGAAGTCGGTCCACTAAGTGCATCCTGTATAGTGAAAGGAGTTTGACCTCTCATCCAGTTAATTGGAGCTACTTCTACCTTCTCTTTAGACTTGTGTAGGATTGGACTCTTCTCAAAACTTCTCAACTCCTCTACTTCGCTTCCTCTCTTCTCTCTATCCATCACCATTTCCTCCTCTTCATCTGCTACCGCAGTAATCTCAGGCCCTCTTCCTGAAATCGAGGCCTCACCTAGACCTTCTATTCCTGCTTGCAAATAATCCATACCATCCTTCCTATCAGAAGTTCTTCTCAAAATCTTTTGTGGCCTCGGACCGCTGGTATCGTGAGGTTCTATCTTATCCTCTACTCTGGCTCTCTTCTCTGCCAGAGCATTTTCAAAAATAGTTCTTATAGCTGGAATCCAGGTTAAAACAACACGAGCATTTCCCAACTCTTTGTGAGCAACCGAACAGGAACGAACACAGGATACAGCTGCCATCTCATTTCCACCCATGCTGGTATTTTCTGTGTTCGGCCTTAGTAAAATAGAGCGAGGAGTCACCTCTGTTGTATTTGCACCGGAGAGAGGAGGCTGCTGTCGACGATCCGGTTCAGGCAAATAAGGTCCTCGTTCCTAGTGTTCCCTTTCGCGGCGGATAGTATTATGTATTTGTTGCTGTTCTAAACCAGAGATGGGAGGATTGCTGCCTCAATCAGAATAATGACCTCTCAATCCACAGTTGAAACAGGTGACTCCTGAATTTGGGCGGTGAGGTCCCATTTGCTGTCCCGCGAAGCTTCTGCCAGTACGTCCAATGGTGGCCTCATAACTAGCGATGAAGAGGTTGAATTGTTCTTGGGTCATGGAAACAGTAAGGCCAGATTTGCCATCAGCAGAAAGAAGAATATCAGTTCTCGGGACGGCATTCCCTACTGGAGCTGGTGGGGAGTAGAGAGTGGATACAACAGGCTCTGGTACATTAAGCTTCTGGATTGGTCCAAAAGGATCAGGTTCACCAAGTTCCTGAAAAGAGCATTTAACTATCCCAAGAGCTTTGGTGAAGGGAAAGTTGCGAGAATCCTTTAGGTCGAAGGTGACTCACTGCCGCGTTCTTGGTCCTTCATGCCTTTGATGAAGGTGATTGCAAACAGGGAATACATTTCCTTAGAAATTTTTCTGGATAGCTTTTCAACGCAGTGAACATAATCACGGATATGCTCCAACTCCCCTTGAGCCAAAGACAACATCTCATTCTGAACAGCAAAGATGGATGAAGCCTGTGCAGCTTTAACTCCATAATGCTCGTAGAACTTGGTGGCAATAGCATTGAAGTCCCTCTCATCATCTTCCAGAAGGACATAGTACCACCAATGCCATGCATCACCTTCTCGCTCTAAGTTCTGATGGAAGAACCGGATCTTTGACTTTTGGGTAGCAGATACCATCCCCGGAGTAATAGTATTTTCCCAAGATAGGGCAGCCGTTTCGATATATCACGGTACTCCTCGACACTTTCGCTAATGTCAGTATTTCCACCATTGAATTGCGTGATTTTACTAAGGGAACTCATCCTGTTGATAAGAAAGTAATTCAGAGCTCCTGGTCCGATGACAAGATCAAAAAGTCTCTCTGGTGTGATGACCAGAGAATCCCTTTCAGAGCACCAAATGAAAGAACGAAAATCCGCCTTGCAGGAAAAGGGTCGGAAAGGAAAAAGGTTTGCAAGTAGAAAGGAAAACAAAGAAATCCGATCAAAGTGGTGGAAGCATGGTCCTTTGGCTATCCACAAGTAAATCAAAATTTGGTCACTCAAAAGAAGTCGATATCATTTTATCGGAGATTGATTGCAGTTTGTCTGCCGTTGTCTATTCACTCATCTGTCTCCAGAATGAGAAAAAATCTCCTAAGTACAGACAAAAGAAAAAATTTTCCTCCCACAAAAAAACTTCTCCCACAAAACAGTCAACAGTCCAAACCCTATCTACTTTGACATCAAAACCCACAAACCAGGTTTTTGCCTCCACACTACCTCCTGGGTGGGCCCGCGGCGGACTGGCTAGGGCAACGTTGTATAAGGGCGAAAGAAAGTGAGTAAATGGCCTGCATTTTATGGTTTGGTCAACGCCTTGGACACTTAGTTCGGTTCCCGTCCCTTGAGACTCTCGCACGCACTTGGCAACCCCCAACAAACCTTAGTAGAGACCAGTCAACCCACTAGCGATGCCAAACAACATATATCTATCGGGAAATCACCGTGAGTCCATCCACACCCACCGCCTCGTACATTCATCTACGGCCCTTCCGTTAAAGGAAAGTGGCTATCAAACGGCGCAATGGTAAATCGAGCAGAGTAGGATGAGACTTAGCTGTGGTGGGGTGAGGGAAAAATACGAAAGGTATAGACTTCGTTCTTTGCTCGCACTCATCCTCTAACTGTTCGGAAACGACAAGTGTATAAGTAAAACATCATCAAAGCACCCTGATCCCTCCATGGATCGCTACATCCATCTCCGTGATTCCACACATGTCCAAGCTCCTCCGCACACTCCCATGATAACAAAGGGAAAACATATCTCTAGAATCCTCTTCACATCATCAGACAAATCTATCGTGCTCCCAATCAATCAAACGTACTCTCTTGGCTTCTGAAAACAACATTGACCTTCCGTCATCCCTCCCGCATCCCCCATGATCAACCGCAATTCACTATCTCTATCGACTCTAACACCTTCCACCCGCACGCGCGTAAGTCTATTTTTCTGCTCACCCCGAGCATCCGGAGCATCCCCGAGCCAACCCCGCGATAGAAGGACAGGAGACTGCAAACCTATAGCACAGAGAACCGGTTTCTCCACCAGCATCCTCTCGATACCATCCACCTGTCTCCTTCTTCCTCTGGATAACGCAGAGACTCATCATTTCATCCCAGGATGGCCCTTCCTCGGACTGCGCTCTCACTGCGACAAATAAGGGCCAAAATCACGATTGTAACTGGCAAAAGGGGGTCGCGGCACCTCCAAACTCACGACCACAATATCCACATCCCCTAAATTCATGGTACCTCAACTGGCAAATTAAAGGTTCCAGCCGGAGACCTTTTATTGGCACCTAATTGTGCCTTTGTTCTCTCCAGTTAGTTCCTATTCTAATTTAATGGTAGGCTATAATTTAATAGTCGGGGATTTACCAAACGAGAGGAGGCAGGCCCTACCCCGTGGGGAAAGCTCAAGGACGAGGAGCGCAATTGAACTAACAGTAACGTAAAGGAAGCGAGGGTTGATAATTTGTTTCACCATTGCTTGTACTGGAGCTGGCAGGAGAAAGTTTAATCCTCGAGGGAGAGTTTTCTCTTTGAGGAAGAGATATTCAGTCTTCCGAAGGGGGAGTGAGGTTGACCACTGATTGTGTTGATTTTGTCGCCTAACAGCGCAAATTCTCCAGCAATACGGGATCCACACTTCGCGGGAGTATTATTGTTGCCTTGGGAACCGGAGAGTTTTAAGGGGTTTTTACCCCATTCTGGGAAACTGAAAGACGCCCTGACAGCTATCGCTTATAGTTTGACGGTAAGGTGGCACCGATAGCAGAAGAGTGACGAAGGTAAACACGGACACCCGCGATCCCTCATGGAATCAGTCGCCCATGGCAATTGAATAATAATTCTGGTCCCTGTATTAGATTCATATGACGCATCCGGGTCCGGTAGAGAGGTTGATCTCCAGCTGTCATTGCTAACCCCTCCTATAGCACTCCGCTCCTAGCCCTATTTGATTCGTTCTCCAGTCCCCTCAATTCGTCTGACCGAGGAAAAACACTCTGATTCCCAATCCCGCTGGTGCCTGGTCCAGAACCGCCGGGGCCTGACCAGCCGAGACTAAGTGGTCCTAGCCCAGAAAAAACATTGGGCTGGTACTCCGGGTAGGCCCGAAATCGGCCTGAGCCGGCCAGGCAGGGTGCGACTTGCATGCAGGTGAGGCGAGCAGGTGTAAGGTTTCCGGAGAAACACCACCCCTTGAACCAAGGAAGATCATCTCAAAGGCAACCCCCCAGCAAATTCCCACACAAATCCAGTCTACAGAGGGTATATTCTGAACAAGCCTTTCCCGCATACTTAAGCACTCATAGACTAGCAAGGCCCCACCGGCATTTGCGCACTATCCCGTTTTCTCATTCTGGTATTTTGAATGCAAATTCTGCTCTTGCTTTCTTCCCTACTTGCTCCTCGCCATCTAGCGCTTCCGGGATAGGCATTTCTGGCGGTCGTCGGGGCCCCACTTCTGACGGGCCAGAAATAAACCGCAATTTTCGGTAAGTGATAGGGAAAGACAAATTATCATATTGGCTTCCCCCTTGCAACCAGCTAGCCGGTGCACAACCTTAACCACGACAAGACCAGAAGCACATTATTCGGTGCCAGGGCGCTAGTAGTAAGCGAAGACAAATCGTGTCTTAGAAGAATAAGGCAAGACATTCGGAGGGGCAGAACAATTTGTCTCCTCTGCTGCACTCTGGTGTCCAGTCTAGAACCTGACGTGAGACTCGAACCTACTTACTTGAACCAACGCTCCCGGACATTATTACAAACATCCTTCACCGGCTGGTAATTAAGTCTCGCTCCCGGACCAAAGACTCCCTTCCCGCTTATCCTTTGGTTCGCAGGGTTGTTCAGTTCTCCTCCGGTAAAAGTGCCATACGTGGACAACCCGTAAAATAGAAGTGACGATTCTTATTATACAATACTGCCACCGAGTGCTTACTTGGCGGATGTTATGCTGCCCCGAGCTGACCACCGGAGTTCATGGGAGATTATTAGCGGGGTACAAAACAGGGGGGTTATCTCCATGGTGATATGGATCGCTTGTATTTTCCCCAGTAGTCCCGCTCCCCCCCTTCCACAAGGAAGCCCATTCACAAAAGGTCACTCGGAACCAACACCGCGGGGGCTGAAGAATTTCCCGAGTTCTCTGTTTTTGTTTTTATCAGCAATGAGGCAACCCCACGAAACATAAGAATAAAAAGAAAGTGCTCACAGAACATGAGAAAAGATGAAAAAATGATCACCCAACCTCACAACGGCAAGATAGGTCAACTAAACTTCGGCACCAATTTGTTACACCTTACTATTTATTTCGCGCATGGGTTCTACCATCAGGTTTTGAACTATGCCTTGTTACCAACTCCCGTTGGTCCGCTAGTGGCGCCCTTGATGAGCTCCTTATAGGCAGGGGAAAGTTCAACGCCACAAGCCCCCAGTCCGGCATGTTGGGTGAGGGCGGGCGAGGAGACGAAACACTGGACACAGGAAGGATAGCTGCCGCACCTATCCGTAAGTATTTACATGAGCTTAGACAGAATTGGAAGCGATTTACCAAAAATTTTTCTTGTGCACAATGCTCCCGGGGTGCATTTTGGGCCCGGAAGCCTTCAGGGGTTTCTTCCTGCACTTGGCGTGGGGACGGAAATAGGCTTCAACGGTCTTATTCCACAACTCCTCTAGGTCCCCCATGCGTTTGTCGGCGGGTTTGGCCGGCAGAGTGTGATCTAGAACGACGACGGAATCCTTAGGGAGAGTTTATAGGGCTTGAAGCCGTCGGAGGTCCGGGCGAGAGCAGCTTCGACACGGTGAGGAAGAATTCCAGCACGCAAGGTCTGGGTGGTAGTGGTACCCGTGGAAATATTCTCGGGGTCCTTTTTGACAAAGGGGGCGTTTTTATCCTTTATGCGCTTATGAAAGTCAGGGACTGAGAGGCCGCCCCTGCACTCTCCAGATTCGATGTGCTTGGCGACAGCAGAATCGGTGGTGAAGGAGGTATCGCAACAGGAGCACAGGCAAGTGGCGGATTGTTTTTGCCTGTGAGACTAATCATGGTATCAGCCTGGCAAATATCTTGCAAGAGTGAAGAGGAAGAGTAAAAAAACACACCTGCTGACAACGAAGCTCAAGCACCCCACAGTGGGAAACTCTTGGGGGCACTCAGGACAGACCACATGTGTGGAACTTTCCACCCCCCAAGCTCATCATAATTCCCAGTCTCAAGAGCGCACTTTCTGCAACAGAACTGCTCCTCGGGATCATCATTGGCATTCCCTTGGAGCATGTAGTGATGCAGATAGTCGACGCTCAAGATCCTGGCACCACACTTCTGGCATTTGACATTGCCACCCTTCTACCTGGTCGGGTCTTGTTCCCGCCGCCGGCCTGCCTGCGCATGGCCTGGAACTTGGAGCCATGACCGTCGGGGCAGGAGTCCTCCGGGGCAGGAACCGAGTTAGACTCGGTGGAGTGGCTGTAGTAGGTTAGCTATTCGAAAGAGAGATGGGGAGGAGGTTTAGGAGGAGCTATTACCCGGTGAGACGGCAAGGCACCGGCATACCTGCTAATTAATGAAAGGGGCCTCTAAAGAAGATATGTGCAGTAGTAAGGTAGGGGGTGTTTGGCACGCTCTGAATCCGATTTCGAAATCAGGTATTGGCAATTTCAACACAGATTAATCCTATTGGATTAGGCTTACTGCAGTCCAGGTCGAAATCGCGGAGTCCCGATTCCAAAATCAAATCCAAGTGCGCCAAACACTCCCTTAGCGATTAGAGAGAGATAGGGTGAAGGGAGGTTCAGGAGGAGTTGCTCCCCGGAGACAGAAAGGGACCGGCATGCCCGCCAGCTGGTGAAAGAGGTCCGGAAAGGAGACATGCGCGGTTCCGGAGTTTGTTTGGATAGACTTCAAAGTGGTGGTGTTTTTGTGGTTCCGGTGGTGGCGGTTGCGATGTCCGGCGGGCAGGGAGCTTTGTTTTGTAGTGGGGATTGGTGGGGGTGACTGGCAATTAGGGCATGTTTGCGGTGATGGACTCAGCGGCTGTTAGGGTGTTTTTCCTTCTTCTTTCCTTGTGCCGAAAGGGCAGGGGCGTGAGGTTAGAAAACACTTCACAGTAGTCATTTCCGGGGCCGCGGATAATTATAATACAGTATCATACCTATAGTATCATATTATCCAAGAAATGAATTCGAGTTGAGTCGAGAAAAAGCCATCGAAGAGCAAAACTTCTGTCGCCTATAACTTTCCTTGATTCCCACCCTTTTTTTCTTTTCATTTTCTCCATCTAAGTTACCGTGAATAAGAGCAACACGTCTCAGGACGTCAGACTTCCCCACCCTGGTGGTGACGAGAGAAGATACCGGCAAAACGAAACCACGCACCACCTAGAAGGGCGACCTGGACTCCCTTTGTCGTGTTGATCTCATTCAAGTTAATGCGGTATCTTTTTCCTGGAAAGCGGGTTTCCCGTTGTGCTATCTCGAAGGTTTTGACCATCATATCATAAGATCAAGAAATCGAGTCGCCAAGTCCCGCCATCACCTCATATTAATACCACCCAGGGCTCTCCGTGCAAACCCTCTGACGGCTGTAAAAGAGAAGAAAATCGTCTGAGCGCCTCAATTCCTCCGCCCAGCGAAGCCTCTATTGCTTAATTGATAAAAATATTATTACCATAAATAGTTGAACACCTACCGGTATGGCAGCTTAGCCAATAAAGTGGATTAGCTCAGCCCTCCAGGGCATACTCGAGCACTATTCGAGTACAATATAGTGCAGTGCACCGGTCTAAGTGGCCGGCAGTGCAACCGCAAACCAGATTTCCGGAAGGCACGGAAGGTACTGTACAGCACCACCGCCCAAGCTAAAAGATGCATGACGGACATACGATACCTCTGATATCGTACCAAGCCAGCATCGTTAAGATATTCCCTCCGGCCCTCTCACGGATATCATCACCAAATCTTCACTGGATTCTCATTGGGCGAAAGGTTTTCCGGCACGGCGGCCGGATTGACCCAGTGCTTGCGGCGGTATCTATGACACGTACAGCGCGGTCCGTACCGTACTCGCATGAACCAGGGCCGGGCAACCAAGAGCTACTAGCAGCAGGCAATAGAGGGGTCTTGCATCTAGGTTTATACTCGATTTTTCGCCGTAACCACGCAACAAGTTGGGTTAGGGTGATTGTCCCTCTGTAAAGAGAAATATATGTTTTAAAAGAGCTACTGCGGGGCAAGCAAGAGAGCAAAATTGATTGGTATCATAATATTGTCGGAAATATCGTAACGCGGGGCGCGCTTCAGCCATATCTTGAAACATTAGGGAAGGTTCCATGGTTAACAATTTCTCTCATGTGGGCAAATACTCAAACCGAGGAGGAGGACTAGGGTTTAGCACTACGAAGATGTGGTGAAAGGTTTTCACCGCTGGTACAAGTGGTGGGAGAAAGAGCTTCTATCCCGAAGCTTTAGGTCTTACACTAGACTACTGTCCTTATAAATCATGGACTTCATTCATGTTTATTTTCTTTTCAGGTTATCACCAAAAAATTGTTCTTGCTATCGTCATTCTTCTTTCCGCCACACAAAAGGGCCCTTACTCCCTTTATATCTCTATTTGTACCTTGGAACCATCCGTCGCAGTTGCCGCTTGGCACGATACCGTATTGAATCCATGTAAAAAATATTACGATAATATATCATCATACTTGCACTCGTACAGATCCAAACGAGGCCAAGGAAATCAAATATCGGACCTTTTGAATTCCATGCAACGAAGCTAAATTCATAAAATACTGCATCCTAACGACCGTCACCTCCATCCACCTCTCAATGCCCTCCAACACACATTGCAACTCCCTCTCGCCTACCCAGCCGCCTGTTCATTCATTCATCCGTCCATCCATCTTCTAAACCCCCTCCGTCTCTCTCCCATCCCCCCCCCCCCCCC
>PYWC01000007.1:2723246-2759899 GCA_003182015.1 Tuber magnatum
TCCCCATCACTGTCACTATCAACCATGAGCGCACGGCCGAGGCCGACCCTGTTCTTACTTTCTGCAAGAACCATTGTATCTGGGCCTTCTCAGTTTTGCGTGGAATTTCGTTTGATTGATTGGTGGCGGTATTTTATTTTGTTGTCTTTCTTTTGCGCTCGGGTCTGGGGGGGTAATTTCAGTGGTAAGTGCGTGCGGGCACTGTACCACGCTGTTGTGGGGCAGGTCTTTTCCCATTAACCACTCTCAACCTATCGGAATGGTGTTACACTACCCTTCCAACCCGCCGACCAAGAAGTGGACATACGGAGTAGGTCCTAACTACCCCTCCCTCGCATTCCCACCATCACCACCACCACCACATCTCAACTAATCACACCAGCGACAAAAAAACCGCAACAAACTGCCAACTTTGCTATCGTGCACAAACAGAACCCTTAATTCACGACGACCAAACAAGCGATCTAGCAATGGTGCACACTTCTCGATTAAGCGGCTGGCCATTGGGCCAGCCACCTCCAACATTTGCGGGATCCGCGGATGGAGTTATTCGAGTTTACTCGACTGAGTTGCGAAGGCGGACCTAATGGACTTCAACGTCTGCTGGGAAAACGGAGACCAGGACGATCCATTTCAATTCTTGCAATGGGTCTGGGCTTACCACCAGATAGATCGGATCGTCGGGTCGATAGTGCTCAAATTTGGGCCAGATGGGCCGAGCGAATACCTTGCCCGAGTAACCGAGTAGGCCCGTAAAGTGAGTGGCGGTCTCGGGTGGAGGAACAGACCTCTTCTCTAGGAGTATAAATAATCCGATCCCATAAGCATGATACGTCCACTAACTTGAACCCTTCATTTAGGAGATCGGAGAAGAATCGCCTGAGCCCACCATAACCCTCTTTATCCGTTGAGCATTCCAGTGATCCCACTAGACTCTCCGAAGCCGCCATTTGCCATGCCTCGTCCTCGTATTGTACTGTCCTCAAGGGGCAAAACTCCCCCGTGTGCTGTCTAGCCCACCCGATAGGGTCACAGCCCAGTGCTCACCACCCAATATTACACTTTCTTTCTTTCTTCGCTGGGAGCGGACCCCCCCAGCCCCCGCCAAAAACTCGGCAGCCCTGAAAGGTCGAGCGGAATGCGCGCAAGGAATAAAGCAAAATTGACACGCAAGTGCCAGAATGGGCAAAGACATTACACAAGGCCAACCCACACAAGTGCAATTGCGACGCTTGGAGTCCCGAGTGGGTCCTTACCGGTCACGACGTACAGCACACTACAAGAAGGAGAGGATCCCACCCTCCCACTCGTTCAAGTTGCAGGTCCAACGCCCCGGATCTGCTCTACTCGATGTCGGAATTTGTGCGCCGGGAATCCCGTTGCGATGGACATTGAAAGGGTTGTCTATCATAGAGTGGCGTGGGTAGAGCGGATTGCTTCTGTAATGTTGCGTGAGTCGGGTGGTGGTGGTTTATGTTGGTGAACTTTTTGCGCAGCTAGGCCGGGGCCAGGGGGGGGGCTTTGAATGAGGATTTTCACCTTGTGCAATTTCGATTTGGCGGGGGTAACTTGATGGAGTGTACTCGAGTAGAGATAGCTACTACTATACTACGCTAGTGCTTGAAAGGATAAGGGTAGAAGCATGGGATATCCGAAGGAGTATTACCGTATACAATCACTCCCCCACGCAATAACAGCTAACCTTGGCACGGTTACATGAAAGAAGTGGGTACTGTACAGTACAGTACGGGGACAAAGCTTTTCGTCCCATGCCCTTTTTACACCAAAAATGGACATTTTTAAACAAACAATTCTCAACACCGCTTATATAAAAACACTTGAAATCTTTCCATTGGCTAGGGAATCACTACCTATTCAAACCTCTACAAGTAGAAGTCTAAGGAATCAAAGCTGTCTTCATTGTTCATGATTGTGTCAACTAGTATGAAAGTGACTTAAGTTTTTGTATGGGGCTCCATACAAAAAGTACATGGCAACCGATACCAGATACTTAAATGACCTTTTCTCCATCACTCAGTAATATTTAAGGATTCTGTAACTTTCTTCATATTATCTACAGGTTTCCTAATGCAAGGAGAAATTTCCGCTGATTCTCATAGACATTGCGCAATGAGAGAGGGTGGTGAAGTGGGCACTTTTGGTGTAAAAAGGGCATCGGACGAAAAGCTTTGTCCTTGTACTGTACCATACAGGAGAGCATGCATCATTGCGCCAGTAATCGTATCACGCTTCCCGCCGGGTATAATCCCATCGTCCCATCCCTTGACCCAATTCCATACACAAAAAAAAACACCAGGAAAAACATCATGTCATGAGAACATTCCAATTTTCAGCCGCCGCCGTCCCACACACCCCTCTCCCCCCTATTCCCTCCGTGGTTCCCTAACTCACTCGTACCAAACCACCACATCCCCTACGAGGGCCTAATCCTCTTCCCCCTGCCGGCTTCCTCCCCTTCCCCTTCTTGTGTCGAGGGCACGGTCCGCTTCGGAACGCTGAGAACGACGATTTTGCGTTTTTTGTTGGACTCGGGTATGTCTTTGGCTGCGGTGGTGTCGTTCTCGACTTCTTCTCTAGAAACACGCCCCTTATTGACGTCCTTATCGACAGGGCGCTTCCCCCCCACGCCCCCATCTTTAGTCCTCTTCCGGTCCACCTCGGGCGAGGGGGAAGGATCTTGTTCCTCCTTGTCTGCGTCTTCATCCCCATCACTGTCACTATCAACCCCCAACTCCTCCTCCCCCGCCTCACCAGGAGGAACAAACTCCTCATCGTCCTCATCATCACTACTCTCAAACTCCAAGACCATCCCAGGAGTGTAATACTCCTTCCTGATCTTCTTTCTGATAACCTTCTCGCTATCAACGGCACCCCCAGCACTAGAATCGTCAGAATCGCTAGGTTCATCCCGCGCCCTCTTTCCTAGCGCGCTGAGCAATGCAGCGATCTGTGCCTCGGAGGGCTTCGCATGTCGCATTTTCGATCTCTGAATTGGTTTGTTTGCCGTTTTGGTCTTCTTGCCTGGTTTGGCCTGCTTGGTCACTTCATCTTCGAAGCGCACGGAGCGTCGACGCTTCTCTGGTTTCGCTGGGACCTGTCCGGCTGTAGAAATCCCAGATGCGGCGGCGGCAGTCGTGGCATCTTTGAGGAGGGTCTCTGCGCGGGAGATGCATTGCGTGAGGGGTTGGGAATGCCCCTTGTTTGCTGCAAGGAGCTTAAGGAAACGGAGGTGGCCGCGTAGTTGGGAGGTGTGGATTTCATAGACGCGGTTCCAGGGGATGTTTTTTGGGGTGGTGGCCGTTGGCTTGGGAGAGCTGGTGAGGGTGGGGTCGGCCATTTCGGTATTGAGCGCGAGGGAATAAGCAGCTCTGAGGGTTGATCGGCGGTGCGGAACAGAGCGGGGCAGGGTCGTATATAGTTGGTCGGACGGAAGAGGGGGCGGTAGGTCGACAAAATTGTCGAAGGGCGTGACAGGGGCGGCGCCAATGGAGTTAGATGGGTGACCTGAGTTGTGAGTTCCAGGAGCAGGTGAAGGTTTCGACCTATAGAATCGGGGACAAAATGTCGAAGCTAACCGAGATCCCGGAGAAGTGAAAACTTGCGGAGTTAGCTCATGCAGCTGTCTAATACACCAGGGCAGACAAACCGGCCGCGCTAGTAGAATGAGAGTTATACGATGGCTTGGCAGGCGAGGGTAAGATGGAAGAACCAGTAACCCTGGAGAAAACGGGTTTTCCGCCAGAGCTTAGAAACGATTCACCCAACAACTGGCCTTCGGCTGTGTTGCTTCTTTCCGGATTGCTGGAAGCATCAATACCAGTAACCGTGAATAGCTTGGACTGAAGACGGCTAATGAACGGGATGGCAAAGGAACGCTTTTGGAGGGGAAATCTAAAGAACCCAGGTCCGGGGTTTGCGTCTGGATCTGTAGCGGAGGTAGGATCAGTACACTCGAGATCCCCGGCCAAACCCGCACGATCCACAGACTTGGTCGTCGCGCTACGGGGAGGAGGGATGGCAAGTGACCGTGGGAGATGTTTGTGCTTGGTTTGCCAATGGTTTCCGGGACACTTGTCCTCGATGTCACTGTCGGAATCGGAGTCGGAAGTAGATTTTTCGCTTCCGGAAAGATGATCCTCGGTGGGATTAGCCGAGTGCAAAGCTTCCGCAGCGCAAATACCCCGGGCGTGGTCCGCGGTAGCGGTGATTTGGGAGGGAAAGTCGATCAGAGGCTTGAAGATGAAATGGGGTAACTTGATGGAGTGTACTCGAGTAGAGATAGCTACTACTATACTACGCTATCTCTCCCATCCCCCCCCCCCATCCCTTGCTCGGGTTACGGAAGTTAGCTAAGCAGCCGATCGCTCTGCCCGTTGATAGGTTGGTTCCGCTCCCAATTGGTTATTGCCACCCATCGCTGCCTCCCCTTATTGCGTTACCGGTATGATAGTTCTAGAGTAGAAACCAACATACCCTTAACAATGGGCGCATGTTCCAGAAACACCTCCTCAAGCTCGTAAATAGTAATAATTCTGATCCTTAACTCCTCCTTTTCCTCTTCCACCACCACCACCACCTCCTCCTCCTCCTCCTAGACAGACAGGTTCCTCTTCCTCATCCACGCTATAATACTCCTCATTGGTCTGCTTCGCCAACGCCGCCGAAAAGAACTGATATTTGATCCCCTCCTTCTCAAAGCAATCCGCCCACGCACTCCTCTATTCAGGGGTCACCATATCCGCCTTATTCGCGAGTATCTGATTGGTCTTCCTCTCGCCCACCTCCTTGATATACCTCTCCAAATCCTCGCAGCGGAANGCCCGCCAGCTCGAGTTACCGTCTCGCCCACCCTACGAGTACTCGAGCCGTTTCAATCAGGACCCGGGCCTCATTACCGTACAATAACTGCGATATGATACCATACCGGTAATCTGACCCCCGAGCTCCCCGATCCCCCATCACGCCCGAACCTAACAAAACGGCTCGGGACTGAACCGACTAAACCCTCGTTTCAATGACAGAGTAAACGCGAAACGGAGGAGCCATACAGTACAGTACCACCGATACCGGCAGATATCGACTGAGGCGATAACAAGGGATGTACTCGAACACCGGCACTCATACCTCGCCAAGATCAGACGACTTCCAGACCGTGTCCGATGACTAGGCAGGCAATCCCAGATGGTAAACGCTGCGATAGGAATCTACGATCGAGCGTCTTGTAAACTACGTTAATCCTTAGTGCCAATACCGGCAGGAGTGATGGTTCAATTACCGTATCGGCCAGCTTTACACTCGGCATCAGCCTTTTCGAGTGATGATTCCAGACGGTAAACACACGTGATAAGCAGAGAAGGTCTTGGCAGTCCACCAAACTGTTCCACTGCACTATCATACCGGGTCCGACTCATCTAGCTTTCTGACTATGATAGCCTCTTTTCATCAACCCTCAAGTTCGATTCGACACGAGTTTAACCTGCAAACTATCATATAATACTTAATCCGGGCCCGACCGACCCTAAATATCAATCCTCAATCCGTCAATCATCGCCTCGACAACCTCTCCACTCCCCTTTTCGGAATCGACCGCCTTTCACAAGGGGCCGGCCGAGTATGATAGAATTCATCTCCCCCCTCACTTACTCTCGGGAATTTCCAACCTGAAAGGCGGACTATACTCAAACCCCTGGCCCTTATCGTTGATAACCTTGAGCCCGTACCTATGTCCCTCGGGCATACGCCTGCTGTCCTCAAAGTTTGCTAACCTCCCACTCGTACCATCCCTCATTATCTAGCAACCCAACGATCGCAGCCCAGGTCATCGAGATTCCCCGGATCGCCCTTGGGGAGGTTTGTCGTTATGGTGGACTTTGTCGTTGCTTTCCAGGTGAGATTTACGGGCTGGCCACCATCGACTGGGAGGTGCATTTGGAAGTTAAGGTATAGGTTCTGAGAGTTCGGATTTACTCACAATGGCTTGTTTAATAGGGTTTCCATTCCCCTCTTTCGGAGTTGCAGTGGTCTCGGTGTGGGGTGGGCTTTTGCGTCCGGCCTGGGCGTCATTTTTTGTTTTGGCCCTTGGTTGCCGGTGTTGTACTGTACACCGGGTTTGAGCCGGGCTTCTTTGACAGATTCACCGGGCTCGAGAGAGGTTGGCTGGATGTTTTTTCTTGTGACTAGAAGTGCTGACAGGAGATCGTGCGTTTCCAGTAATCAAATAGGTATCGCGAACATGCGAAAGCGGTCCCCTTATTCGACAACATTCCGACTGGCTGACTCCCTCGGCTAGTGAGACGCTAACATCCGCGCGTTGGGCGGAGAAAAAAAAGATTCGGAAACCTCCCCACAAGTCCGCTCACCATAACCTAGCGCGACGGGTCCTCGCAATAATATCTCCCGTTGAACTCGGGCTAAGTTGTGATACTGAGAGGCTTGGTTGGCCCCCTGATATAATAACGCTTGCAGCGAAGCATGATAAAATACTAGCAGCTAGGCCTTGCCTCTCAACTGTTTCGAACCGGTGGTGGGGGTGGGCGCTACCATAATACAAAAACCTTGTATCCTTACTGTTCTGGTATGATAACTCGCCAAGGAATCCGCTCGTTAGCCAAACAGTGACCTACAATTGGGACGCGATTAAGGAGGAAAACCCGCCCCGGGTTTATGTTGGGGGGTACTACACGTTGCCCCGAAAATTTAGGCAAATCGTTCAACTTTACTCGGCCAAACACAATTCTGGGCATATCACGACGTATTTTTCCAAGCCTCCGGGAAGAGTCTTGTTGCTCGGTGGCCTCATAAAAGGCATACCAGTAACCTTAAACGAGGCTATCTACTATATATGGGCATATATTTTGGTGTATGCGGTCAAAATTCATAACTGTTTCGGGGAATCGGTTACCACTATGTACAGTAGGAACAATTCATGTATCATAAATTTACCATCTGGCTTCGGGAGCGGGAATTAACAGCAAACGATAGCAACGGATCATAGACAATTTTGTATCTCTAATATTGCCAATCCACGATTCACAATTCTGCGTATGATACGCACCACTTAAAATATTTCTCTGGTGCGAGGAAGCAGGCTTAATTCCTATCGATCGACCTCAATATCAATATCATATACAGTGCCATCTAACTGTTCCGGGGGTCGCAAAAACAATATTATACTTGTCACCAAAACGGGTATTATACGACAAAGCATTTCATGCCCCACCGAATACCTCGCGGCTACTCCAGCAGTCCAGCCAGCGAGCCAGCCATCCAGGCCCGGCACTTTAGACACTAACTTATCATACCACCATTTCATCCTCCCGGATATTGCGCTGGCTATAGCCTTCTGCAAGGTCTTACTTGCCTCACGCGCAAGCCTCCTATCACAGTGTCTCTCCCCACCGCTGGCTGCTTAAACTCTATTAGATGTTTCTGGAAAGCGAGTTGATGAATTCAACCAACCGCATTCTGTACCACTGGTACGATCGGCGCTGGTGCCCTACGAGTTCTAGCTGCTCCGCCGGCCGGGACTGGGGCCCCCTGCCCGACGGCCATCCAGGCGTATGATAGGACCGAATGTCAGTTTTGACAAAAGGCGTGTGAGCTACCGGCAGGTCTTTCCCCGTTCCGGTCCGCGGGGATTGATAACTGCCTCTTACTTGTGCCCGTATTGGTTGGTAGA
Organism: Tuber magnatum; assembly: GCA_003182015.1. Classification (NCBI taxonomy): domain Eukaryota; kingdom Fungi; phylum Ascomycota; class Pezizomycetes; order Pezizales; family Tuberaceae; genus Tuber; species Tuber magnatum. The sequence continues at coordinate 2,730,946 of PYWC01000007.1, forward strand.
TAGGCATTGGCGTACTTTCTTTTTCGTTACAACATTCGGGGGGTTCCCGCAGGACTTTGTCGCTCTGCTTCGGTTTTTATTTTATTTTACTGTATATCGTCTGGTGAATTACGAACTAACAAGTGCTGCAACCGTTTCCTTTCCTTTCCTTTCCTTCCCGTCCTGGCTTTTCTTTACCGTTTAGACCGTTCTTAATGTGTTCGATACTGCACTGCTTGTATCTATTGCTAATTTACTCCTAGCTACTTTCTACCCTCCAATTCACTCTGCTCGGCGGAATTTCCCGTTCCGAGAATTGCCTCTTCTATCAACATTTTGTATATTCTATCCAACACAGGATGATCCGGAACCAAGTCGCGGTTCGTAGCCTGAGTTCACTAACGTGCGACACAATTTCTGTAAGCAGGCCGATAAATTAACCAATGGTGTTTGTTCTCCGGCCGCCCGTGAAGCTCGCGGTAAAACTAGTTAGCAATCCAATACGTGTAGTTAGCGGTTTACGAAACGCACTTAGTCGGGAGCACTGTACTGTACTGTACTGCACACGGGAGACTCAGTGTCCTCGTATCTGGTCTTCAACTATAGCCTTCTCATACAAGCTTTCCAAGTTATTTCTTTTCGGCCATGTTTGGTGTCGTACCCCCCAGGGGGTTTTTTTTTACTTGCTTTTATATAATATCACTCGAACTATTCGGTAACTCCTCAGTGCAGACATGATAATTTGGTGGAGGATTCAGGGTTTGATATTGAATGGGTCTTATGATACTTGAATTTCCAAGCCTTTGTTTTCCATGTGGGGATGCGCTAGTTTCTTGGGTCCATTGGGAGAGCCCGGTCTATAATTTGTTGGGCTGAGTTGGGTTGGATCTGGCTTTTTGTGGGCTTGGTTCGTGATGACGTTATTCTATCATACTAATGTGTATCATATACCTTATGCCCCGGGATGCAGTCACTATGCTGTGGGTTGAGAGTTATAGTGTTGCGATGCCATAAGATTCGAAAGATGCAATCATCGTATAAGAGTATAGTGCAAATTGTCTCAAACCGGACCCTCTGAATAGGCCAAACGCGATTCTGAATTAGTCAACCACAACACAGAATTTTTATAAAAAAAAGCGCTGAGGGGAAGCTATTGGAAAGTAGAAGAGGCTAGCACTTTTTTTTTTATTTAAGAGTTGTAGAAAAATGTAATTCAAGATTAAAAAGTGAAAATTTTGGTGAGAGTAAAACAAAGGATAGAATCTACATAGTACCATGCTGAAAAATACTGTGAAGTGTGGATGACTAAAATATGATAGTGCTTAATATTTGTCAAGTTATACATCTAATACACAACCATCATTATCAACAATTCTGAATTCAATTCAGAATCACAATAAACATTTTTACTCTATTTATTTCTGCCTTATCCACTGTTTTACTTGTTTCCTGAACATGTATCATTTCACCTTACTCATCATGTCTTGGCAATTCTTGGCTCAATTCCGATCGGTTGCAACGGGATTGCTGTTCCACCGGAGGGTCCATCTTTAGACACTTTGCACCGTAATAGAAACACCCTAAGCCACCAACCACCACAAAATCCTACATGCTGATACGGGCATCGTACCCTCACGGGAGGAAACCTTGGAGAGAGAGAGAGAGCGGCATAGTGTATGAGCAAAAGCAAGAATGGCATCGAGGCCGTAAATGTCGTGGACGAGAAAGGGGCCTCTAACTAATAACCCGCTAGCGGAAGTTAATCCATTCGCATTAGCTAGTTGGTACGGTTTAAGTATCCGCCAAAAGAAGCTGGGGATAAAACCCACCGGTAGCAGACCGGGCGTTCAGGGAAAGGAGGCCGTACCCTGGCTGGTTAGGGTAGGCGGATCCGGCGTGTCCTGTATGCAGAACTACCGTAGGGTCAGTAACAATCTGTGATGGGGATGAAGATAGTAAACTGGAACAACTCACCTCCTACAGGAATGATTAGCAAATACCTCGTGATGAGATGGTTAGTAGTAATAAGGGAATATTACTCACAAGCTATGTTGTCCAAACGGTTGCGGGGCACATTGTGGGTCAGTGAGGGAAGTGGGTGGGGGAGACGGATTTACTAACGAGCTGTAATGCGATATCGGGTAAGTATCAGTTACATCTCGCAGCAGGGGGGATGGGTTTGCATACAAACTAATATCGGCAAATAGTAATTGGTTAGTCTTTAAAATGTATGATACGATATGGGGATCCGCAATGCTCACCTCCTATTAGAGAAACCAAACGAAAAGTTAGTCTAGGATCACCAGAACGAACGAGGGCCTAAACTGTTGCCAACCGCATACAATCTGTAGTGGCGGGAAAGATATATCAACGAACCGGAAACAACTAACGACGGAGAGCGTGCAGGGCCGCTTACTTGCTGAAGAGATCAGGGAGCTGGGCATTAGCAATCGCCTCGTCCTAGAACAGCGGTTTACACTGTTCACCTACCTGCTATTACGCTCAGCAGGTTAGAAGTCAGCAATTGTTTCATCTCAGAACCGCGGCTGGTCCTGTCCACTTACTCGCTATAACACTCGGCGGGTTAGAGGCCAGCAATTCCCTCCTAGAGCTGTGGTTGATCCTGCTTACTCACTTCCTGCAACACTCAGCAAGCCAGAGGTCAGCGACTGTCTCACCCGAGAGTCGTGGTGCACCCCCTTCACTTACAAGCTACAGAATTCGGCGGTCTAGAAGTTAATTGTCTCGCCCCAGAACCGTGGCTGGTTATTCTCACTCACTTCCTATAAAAATCACAGGGCTGGAGGTAAGCAATTGTATTGTCGCAAAACCGTAGTTGATTTTATATACTCTCTAGAAAGCTCAGCGAGCTAGAGGTCAGCAATTGCCTTTCTCAGAATGGCAGCTGATCCTGTTCACTCACTCGCTACAACAATCAGCAGGCTAGGGGTTAGTAATTGTCTCGTACGGAGCCGTGGCTGATCCTCTTCACTTACGTTCTGTAATGTTCGGCAGGCTAGGGGTTAGCAATTGTTTCGCTCCTGAACTGTGGTTGATCCGGGTCACTTACCTCCCATAACTCTCACCGAGCCAGAGGTTAGCAATTGTAGCGTTGAAAAGCCGGTTTGATCATGTCATTCACTTTCTGCAGCACACGGCGAACCAGAGGTCAGCGGTTGCCTCATCCCGGAACGGTAGTTGATCCTGTTTACTCACTTGCTACAACACTCATCGAACCGAGGTCAACAGTTGCCTCGTCTCAGAATTGTGGCTGATCCTCTTCACTTACGCTCTATAATATTCGGCGAGCTAGGAGTCAGCAACTCTCTCGCTCCTGAACTGTGGTTGATCCGAGCCACTTACCTCCTATAACACTCACCGGACCAGGGGTTAGCAAGTGTATTGTTGAAAATCCAGGTTGACCGTGTTCATTCACTTTCTGCAACACACGGCGAGCTAGAGGTCAGCAATTGTCTCACCCCGGAGCGGTGGCTGATCCTGTTCACTCACTCTCTAAAACACTCATCGGGCCGGAGGTCAACAATTGCCTCGTCCGAGCACCATGGCTGATCCTGTTCACATACCTCCTGCAAGGCTCGGTGAGCCTGAGGTCAGCAAATGTTTCCTCTCAGAGCCGCCGTGGATCCTGTTCACTTACTAGCTACAGCACTAGCCGCGCTAGAGGTCAGCAATTATCTCTTCCCAGACCCGTTATTGATCCTGTCCACTTACCCACTACAACGCTCACCGAGCAAGAGGTCAGCGGTTGTCTCGTTCCTGAACCGTGGCTGATCTTGTTCATTTACTTTCTAAAACTCTCGCCGAGCTAGACGTCAGTAATTGTCTTTTCTAGAACGGTGGCTGATCCTGTTTACTTACTTTCTACAACACCCGGAGGGCTATATGTTATCAATTGCTTCGCCGTGCTTAATCCTGTTCACTTACTTCCTACAATATCCAGTGGGCGGGAGGTTAGCAATTGCCCGCTCCAGGGCGGTGGTTGATCCTGTTCGCTCACTTGCTACCACACGCAGGGAGCCAGATGTCAGCAATTGCTTCCCAGGGCTGTTTTTAATCCTGTTCACTTACCCACTACATCGCTCAGCGAGCCAGGGGTCAGTAATTGCCTCGTTCCCCAATCGTGATCGACCCAATTCACTTACCCACTGCAACACTCGGCGAGCTCGAGGTCAGCCATTGTCTCGTCTAAGACTCGTAGTTGGTCCTTTTCACTTGCCTCCTATAACACTCAGTGAACAAGAGGTCAGCGCCTGCCTCGCCCCAGTACTGTACTGTGGCTGATCCTGTTCACTTACAGGCTGCAACGCCCAGCGAGCTAGAGGTCAGCGATTGTCTCCTCGCATAACTTTGGTTGATCCTGTGTACTTACTCGCTATGACAATCAGCGGGTCATAGGTCAGCAAGGGTTTTGCTTCAGGGGGGCGGCTGGTCCTCCTCACTTACCAACTGCAATGCTCAGCCAGCTAAAGGTTAGGAATTACACCCTTCCGGAGCAGTGACTGATCCTGCGACTCACTTTCTGCGAAACTCACGGAGCCGGAGGTCAGAAATTTCCTCCTCTCGGCGCGGTGGTTCATCCTGTTTCCTTACCGGCTGCCACACTCAGTGAGTCAGGGTTAGCAATTACCTTGCCTTAGAGTAGTGAATGGTTGATCCTGTTCACTTACCTCCTATAACACTCAGCGAGTCAGGGGTCAGCACTTGCCCTATACCTTAAATTCTCTTGATCCAGCTACGCACAAGCTGTAGAACCCAGCAGCACCATAATTAGCTGCCAACTCTGCCGTTTGGGCTATTTACTGAGTTCCCCACCTCCTAAATCACCCCGTAAATCAGGAAACCTTACTCCCTTATCTACTGGGACTCAGAATGTTAACATACGCTCTAAGCTCGTTCGGCAATCCAGAGTTAGCCGTGAGTGGTGCCCAGGATCCCCGGGGCAGTTCACTTACTCTCTGTAGTTCCCATGCTGATGGCATTAGCAATCTTATAGTGCAAAGGACACGTGACTAGTGGGTTCTACTTACATTCTGTAGCGCGGGGTAAGTCTTTGCATTAACTCTATCCCCTCCCATGATAGCAAGTTTACATACCGTCTCTAGAGTGTGGTAAATTTATCGTCAGTTAAGCACCAATTTCTCTAAACCAAGAGGGCTCCTGACATCCAAGATGTTGTACTCCTTCCCGCCTATATAGGCTTTGACGTTCTTCTGCAGTAGTATCCTGGCCACTACCTTGTCCTTCTGGACAGCTGGTATGTTTAACGCGGTGCCATATACTTTGCAACGCGCATTGATATCTCTCTCACCCAACAATCGCTCCACTACCGTAAAAACTAAAATAAAAGAACAATGTGCTATGAAGTAGGATTAAGGTAAATGAAACAAGAAAGGGGGAAATTAATGTCTTAGGTGACATATTGTCAATATTCTTGGCATGATATTAACAACATCCCATCATCTCAATGTATATATTCCGACATAACCTAGTAATATACATTTTATTTTCAACTTCATACATATTTTCTAAGTCAACAATAGTCTACAATTCGTTATGCCTTCAAAACAACCAAAAAGCTGAGGTCAGATCAAAGTTCAGCCCGTTTTACCACCCCTAGAACCAGGGAAGTTCTACACCCGTGTTAAAAGCAAAGAGGACCTAAATGGAAGCTACTAGCTGAGATTCTTCACAATCAGCAGAAGAAATTCAGTAATCGATACCGGTCCTATACCATTGGATATAAACTATGCGTTCTGTCATACTAGTTTGGAAAGAACATACGGTGCGGGCGAACAAAGTTCCGGAAGCCAACCACGGAGGGAGTAGGAAGATATGTTCACATCCCTGTAGGAAATCTGAACCAATGGAAGAAGGATGAGCATTAGGGAAGATTTGCGGAAGCAAAGCAGTCCCAGCGGCGCATATCGGAGGGGGAGGACTACAGCAATGGAAAGAGATGGAGAAGGAACTCTACAAAGAGTTGTAAGAAAGAAGAGGGATTGGAAGACCAATTTGGCATAGCTGGTTTAGATGGGTCAGCAAGGAATTATTTCCAAAAGTATATCCAGAGAAGGAAACTTAGCTATTTAAGTTTTCTAAAGGATGGTTTCATAGTTTTCTGCAGGCATATCAGATTAGTTTACACACAATAACTAATATAACAAACAACCTGCCTACCGATTTTGCATCTGCAATCCTGGATTGGATGAAGTTTAATCATTGTAATTCTCAGCTCCATCCTGATAATGAGCTGGGACTGGGAGACATACCTGGTACTATTGGGAGATACATGTTAGAAAATATTTGCAATATGGATCAAATGCCATGACCTTTTGAGTATCACAAAGGACAGACCTACAACAAAGTTTCAGAAAAAAAAAGTAGGGGCTCAATTGGGCAGTGCTTGGGGATAGGATAAAGGATAAGAGACTATTCACCTTATAGTATGTGCAGTTGGGGTTCCTCGTGTCAAGCCGGTGGTTTCTTTCCGTGGGAAGGGCATCGGGCTGTAACGGGGGCACCCCTGGGAAGATGGATCCCAAGGTTGTGACCACACCGAACAACTTCAAACTTATCGCCAAAAGGTCAGACGGATGTAAGAGTAAAGGAAACGGTAAAACTTAATATTATTAAGCCTGACGCTTCACTCAATTAAGGTCTCGAGAGGATTGATTGTTGGGGTAGGAGAGTTCTTGCATAGACTTTCAGGTAGTTTTATCTCATGCCAGAAACTCCCCCATGAGCTTGCTCTAACTATTCTAGCACACCCTTCTGAGCTCAGTACGGTCGGACAGTCTCCTGACACACCCTCTGGGCATGCATGTGTCGACACACTGCAGGTGGAGTTCACCTTATACGGTTATAGTTTCTGTGGCGCATTTCCATTTTACCTGGCGAAGTGAAAACTTCTGCACATCAGCGTCTTGCCAGTGGCTAACAGTCAAGATGCCACATGAACTAGACTATATATGACACCCATCCCATATGCATTGGTCCCTACTTGGCCCCAGAAGCTACTGTGAGCGGTTTATCTATCTACTATTTATGGTTCTTGGGCTTCTGGTGTCTTATACAGGATAAGGTGATCCAGGAGGAGTCCCATGGGCGCTACCCATAACTACTATTTCGGACCCACCTTACTAGTAGTAGGAATCATGCATTAAGTGTCTCTGCACTTCCCTTTCAGAGTCTATGGCGTTGGGGACATTTTAGGGCTTGGTAGGTGTAAAACTCTTGTGGCCGCCCCAGCACTACTCAGGACTACCTTGGGGACCCCGACAGTTAATGCCTGTTAACTCCGTCGGCTTTGGTCCATTTTACTCCAAACAACTTGGAGGAGTTACTCCACCGGCCACCCTATGCCCCCTTGTATATCCTGCGAACAGCTTGCAGTTGACCGGACAGCAGGGACGTATACGGTGTTGCAAGGAGGTCAGCTAAGATGCTTTTTTGCTAGACTGCATACAACTACACAACAATTAGGCCATGCCATCCAGGCCTCAGGGCGGGGCTGCAGGAGTATGACAGGAATAATGTCTCCAATTTACAGCCTTTTCGGAGCGGCGTAGCTCGCCCAGTAGCATCTCCCAGAGCCCCAGGGTCCAGTATTATGCAGGGCTTTGCATGACAAAGATTCCGGTCATTTTTCCTGAACTCCCCCGGGGACTTTGTAGTGAAAGGTAGGGTAACTCAGGACTTGGGGCAGGGTAACCCGCGCTCCATGGCAGGGTAACCTGATCCTGAGCTTAGGGTAACCTTGGCTCGCGGATAAGATAACTTTTCCCTATGACTCGGTCTATCCCGTTGCTGGAGAGAGACGTCTCTGACCTTTCTCCAGTCACCCTGACTAGCTGAGTAACTGCCCCTTCAGAGGTCCCTAAGTACACTGACACCTCTTCCCAGGTGTACCCAGGTAACTCTGTTCATCTCCGAGCCCAGGCTATCGGGTCTGCATAGGTTAAGTACTTACTTGCTTGCCGGTTCCTACCAGTTCACCCCCTGGCTACCTGTATGGATCTACATTCCGACTGCCATAGCTCCTGTATGCTGGGTGATTACACCACTCCCCTCTTGTCTACGGTCTGTCCTGGGCCGTTAACCTCGTCTTTTATTTCCCCCACCCGATTCCCCCAAGACCCTATGGTCCTGGGGCTTGCATGGATATCTTTGGTGGAAATCCAGAATGGTCAGTAAGCCTGTCCCTCCTAACATCTGATAGGGCTCCCATGCATTCCCCTCAGCCCCATAGCCTTCCCATGAAACCAGGTACTGGACAATGTATGACGGAAACTTTGTCTTTGCTCCACCGTACCCTCGACTGGCCACACCAGCTGCAATAACATAATTTGGCTCATTGTCGACAAGTTTCGGGATAGGGACCTCCTTGATCCTACCTGATGCCGGATCCTCGCGATATGGTTCCAGCAACATGACATTGAAAGCCATGTGGACACTGCACCAGGTGGGCATCTGAAGTTCATAGGTGCGGGTACCCACCCGACGTTTGATCACAAAAGGGCCAAACATGTGGTGCTACGGCTTCTGCAGCGGACATTTTGTCCGGATGTTCTGTTTGTTCCATATCACATGGTCCGCTTTATTTGCCCACCCAGTGGTCACATGCTCTCATGTAACACAGTCTGGTGATGGGAGCCGTTTCTGGTCATACCATTTCCGTTGTCTTTCCTCCACCCATTGAATCGTTTCTCGAATCACTTGTCAGATTCTTTCCCTTTACTCAATCAGGAGGTCACTGGGAGGGTGTATATCTTGATTATCAGACACCACACAGAACCAGTTTGTCCGTGGGTTTAACCCATAATTGATCTCAAACGGTGACAACCTGGTGGATTGCAATGTTGAGGTGTTGTGCGTATACTCCGCGAGCGGTAGTAGCAAAACCCAACCATCCTGCTAGCGGGAGCAGTAGCTACGCAAGTACTGCTCCACTGTCTGATGAATCCTTTCAGTTTGCCCATCAGTCTCTGGGTGAAATGCACGCAGAACGTTTAGTTTCACTTGCAACAAGTGCATCAGACTCATCCAGAACTTGGATGTGAATAGGCTATCTCTGTCTGAAATGACCCAGCATACAGGAGCTATGGCAGTGGGAACCTGCACCCATACAGGTAGCCAGGAGGCGAACTGGTAGGAACCACCAGGCAAGTAAGTACTTGACCTACGGAGACCTGATGCCCTGGGCTCCGAGATGTACGGAACTGGCTGGTAAGCTACTTGGGTACCTGGGTACACCCGTGAGTGGTGCCAGCGTACTTAGGGATATCTGCAGGCGCAGCTACTCCGCCAAGACAGGTAACTGGAGAAAGGTCAGAAGTGTCTATGTCCGGCAACGGGATACACAGAGTAACAGGGAAAAGATATCTTGTCCGACAGACAGGGTTACGCTACCCTCAGGATCAGGTTACCCTGCCATGGGGCTCGGGATACCCTGCCCAAAGTCCTGAGTTAGCCTACTATTCAATACGAAGTCCCGAGCGGCGTTCAGGAAAAATGACAGCAACATTTGTTACACGAAGCCTTGTGTAATACTGGAATCTGGGATGCCAGGAGATGCTATTGGGCGAGCTAAGCAGCTGCGAGGAAGCCGTAAATTGGAGACATTATTCCTATTATACCCCTCCGGCCCTGCCTTGAGGCCTGGACGTCATGGGCAAACGGTTGCGTAGTTGTGTGCAGTCTGGCAAAGATGGATCCTGGTGGACTAGCTCGCAACACCGTATATGTCCCTGCCGTCGTGGCGACCATAAGGTGTTCGCAGGATATATAAGGAGGAATAGGGTGGACGGTGTAGTACCTCCTCCAAGTTGTTCAGAGTAAAACGGACCTAAACTGATGGAGCTAAAGGGAGTTAACCATGTGGGTCCCAAAGGTAGTCACAGGTGGTGCTGGGGGGACCAGGAGAGCTTTACACCTACCAAGCCTGACCATGTCCTCAACACCATAGGTTCTGAAATGGAAGTGCAGAGAAACTGAAGGCATGATCCCTACGACAGGTAAGGTGGATCTGAGGTAGTGGTCATGGGTGGCGCCCATTGGACCTCTCCCAGATCACCGCAGCCTACGGAAGACACTGGAAGTCCAAGATTTGTAAGTAGTAAATAGATAAACCGCTCACGGTAGCTTCCGGGGTCGAGTAGAGATCGATGCATATGGGAAGGGTCTTATAGATAGTCCAGTTCATCCAGTGTGTTGACTGTTAGCCACTAGCAAGACGCCGATGTGAAGAAGTTTTTCACTCCGGTGGGCAAAATAGCAATGCGCAGCAGAAATGATATACGCATAAGGTGTGCGCCGACTAGGGTGTGTCGACACATGGATGCCCGAAGGTTGTGCCGGGCGACGTGTCAGACCACACTTAGCGGAGAACGGTGTGCTCGCATAGTTGGAGTAAACTGATAAGGGAGTTTTTGGCATAAGATAAAACTACTGGAAAGTCTATGTGAGAACTCTCCTACTCCAACAATCACTCCTCTTGAGACCTTAATTGAGTGAAGTGTCAGGCTTAACGATATCAAGTTTTACCGTGTACTTTACTCTTACATCTGTGTGAACTTTTGGCGATAAGTTTGAAATTGGTTGGTGTGGTTGCAACCTTGGGATCCACCTTCCTAGGGGTGCCCCCGTTACAGTATATTGTTAAGCGATCCCCTCATTTAACTACTTTCCTGATTAATTGTTCTGGACCATCGGCACTGACATTGCGTGAACAGTGGCAACCTTGTCTAGAACACGTAATCTAGGGTGGAAAGCGCAATGGCGAGTAGCGAACTTCGAACCAGAATGGAATCCAACCTGGATTTAAACCTTGATCTTGACGAACATGCTGCCAACACGTTTCCTGGAGCGGTTTTCCCACATGTTTGAGGTATTGAATGGGATGGTTATCTGTTGCTTTTAGAGGCTGCCCCCACTCAGCTACCCCTTGAATGTCTTGATCTTATAACTACAGACCCTCATGCTGTAGTGCTCTTATTTTTCCGAGGCGCTAACCTTGTCCACAACATGACCCCCCCGCGCAGGAACAGGTAGCATTCCGCAAGTTCTCCCACGAGTTCGTTGAAACTTACATCGCCCGCGAGGGATCCAAGCCAACCGAGGGGGCGAAACGGGAACTGAGGAACTGGCACCCCCAGTAGTAGCAGGTGTTTGGAACACAGATCACTACGGCAGTGGTGGCAAGAATGAAAGTGCAGCAGGAGGGATACCTGCAGATAATAAGGGATCAGCAGGCATTGAAGACTCGGATGGTAGCATTGAAAAAAGCTTTTGAACAGGGTATAGTATTGATGCGGGGAATGATGTACTGATGTTAGAGACTACGCCCCCACTCCAGCTCGTCCATACCAAGCACGAGAACTTCGGCATGGAGCTGGACATTAGAGCCAGAGGTGACCAAGGGAGAGCGTACCTGAGCCCAATCAGTATACGGATGTTGGAAAGCCTGAAAGGTGACGGCTACAACTATACCTTCTCCTTTGCAAGAGCTTGTACAGGGTCCCTCTTCATCCCCCCCTCAATCGCCTGCAGTCATTCGTGCAGCCCTACAGTCAGGCCAACTGATGGACGTCGTGTAAGAAAAAGGACATCCAAGCCGCAGGGTATTGCGGCACTGGATATGCTTGACCCTACTTCTCACCCCATACCCACTCCTATTATTTCTCCAGCAACACCTTCAGTGGCAGCTCCCATAACTTCTATTGCCACCCCGGGTCACACACCTTTACCAGTTTCGTTGCCCGCTCCTGATACCTTTCCCACTACAGCCTTCCCACCAGCAGTATTGGCTACCCCAGGGTTCCAGCCACTGCGCGTGGCATCACCTGGATCTTAGGAACAGGTACGGTGCCAGCAAGAGTGAGCACCCGCCGCTCCATTGTGGGGAACTCCTATCCTTAGACCCGGGACACCTGCCCACTCTGTTCCCTGGGCACCGCTGATCCTCTCTGCCCCTTCAAAGCCACGTCTTCCCTCCGCACTCTCAATGATTACAAGTGGTGAGTCGGACAGTCAGGATGAGTTCTGTCTATCAGGCTACAAATTGGAAGAGACCCACATGGGATGGATATATTACCACTCATTTGGGTGCAGGAAGGGACTCCGGACTCCGGTGAAACATAGAAGAAGGCAGAAGGAATGCGATGGATGACCAACATGTGGGTATTGTAGGTCATGGAGGCATGCCGGTCCTCCAATGCAACCTCTGAGCTGTCCGGAGCTTCAGGCATTCCTGATAACTCAGGCAGCTCCAAACCTAACTCCTGAGGGTGGGCGGCAACCTGTTCCACCGCCCGCATCAGTACCATCAGGGGCTAACCCCTGGGAGGTTGGGAATCAAGATGGCTAGCGAGAACGGTTTGATGGGTCCGATAGACCACTTGCAGCCCCAGGCGGAAATGCAGGGGGCAGTGGAGATGGAAATGGGCCACCTAGTGGTGGTACAGCGGGAGCGGAAGGAGATCTAGGGGACTCTGAGTATGACAGTTTGGAGGATGAGAATGCCGCATCTTTCTGTGATTTAACCCCCTTTCTCGGTACTTGCAAGTATAACCTGAGGGACTAGAAGATGCGAGGGTGGGATTGTCGCACTAAGAAGCTAGAAGTGCAGTCCAGGAGCAGATTGATCTCACGGCAATCATCCAGACAGTGGCAGCAGAAGACGGAAGGGCGGAGTGGTATTCCGGCGTTTAAGGCAAAGGTCACTGAACTCTCCCGCTTCCTGACGCTGGTGGAGGTTTGGTTCCGATATTTCGCTGGGTGCAGGTTGACCGATAGGGACAAGGTAAACCTGGTGATCCCACTTCTAGAACACATCCCCCGAACATGGTATCTCGGGCTGCACTCCCATATCAATAAGGAGGCAGCCAAGTGTACGGGAGTTCCTGTTAACCACAGTAACCCAGTGAGAACAGGGAAAGGATTCTGGAAATGGCTTCAACGGAGTTTTGGCGGTGACCAAGCAGAACGACACTGATTGCTTCTCGAGTGGTGAGACCTGGTGATGAAGCTACATCACGTCGATGAGTACCTGGACAAGATAATTGACTACATGTATAAGCTTAGCTATACAGACCATGTGCAGGTATGAGATAAGGAATGGGGGGGTATTACGCAACAGGTCCAGAATGCGTGGGCACTTAAGGAGCCCCATCCAACCGACTTGAATGACTACCTTGATCTTCTTTGGAAAGGTAGACACACACTGGATAAGAACACCCAGTTCAGTAACCGTGTTATCCACCCTGTCCAACGGTCTCAGTCAATGGATAACAAGGAGGATAGGTCATCGACTTTGGGAACATTTAAAAAGAAGGACAAAGGTTCGGGTAGACAGAACCAGAGGCCTGCAAAACCTACTAATTTCAAGGTGGGAAAACAGGCAAAGCCGGCGACTTCTGAGTGTGCAATGGCGCATAAAGAAATTCCGTTCACTTTGACTGAACATCGGGGAAAGCGCAACCAGTCCACCGAGTGCGGGCAAACGGGTTACTTCTGGAGAAAGTGTACTGGGGTGGCCCCAGTTGTTAGTTCATCCAAACAGGCTTGTGGGTTGAAACGGTCCGCCCCCGTAAGTGAGCCCACAGGAATGGACAAGCAGCTAAAGCGCATTGAAGCACCCGCTCCGGCTTCCTTGTCAAAGTGTTACGGTATCCTACTCTCGTGCTTACTCGTGACAGGTAATGACGCCTTCTCTTCCCTCAGTACTGTGTCCGGGAGCTCCTCGAGTCTCTCAGCTCTATCTTAGTATTCTCTCTAAGAATCGGTTTCTCACCAGTGCCGAAAGTACTGGTCTTTATTCTGTTAACTGGATCCATGCAGCGGACAGGTTCTTGACTCTACTGGGGATCCGTCTAGCGGATAGGTCATGAGCGTAATGGTCTTTGTATTTTAAAGTTATAACTAGGAAAGATAATAGATAGTTGCATGAAGATCTATCCCATCTGTGAAAACCCGTCCTTTATATAGGCCTCTTCCTGTAACCCTAATCCTGCTGAGCCATAACTATGACTCGCATGAGATCCTCGTGACTCAGGGCCTCCTGAGTCATCCGCAATACCTACCAAATTATCTGACCACTATGAGTTGCAACTGCACCTCATGTAAACCCCATGACCTCCAAAGCAGAGTCAGGTGTGAAACCTATCATAATATCATATGACCCAAATAGGTCATGTACGCAAAACATAAACAACCTCGTGATCACTATTGTGAGTCACTCATGAAAGTCTAACTAATCTGCCATACCGATGGGCCTGGCACTAGGTCTTACGGTAATCCTAACTGAAACCCAATAGCTTCCAACCGGAGGCTACGTGAAACCTTATTCCTTGCTTGTGCCACCTGACTATGGCTCCTATAGTTAGATCGTGACATTAGCTCCCCTCTCTCCAGGCCTGAGTCCCTTCAGGCCTACCATCTGATTTCCTCCTCTTTCTTCCCCGCAGTGTCCAATATGTTCCGCCCCATCCTTCTCATCCATCTTGTAACAGGTACGGGTACTAGATTGTTTTATGTTTGGTTTCACAGTATCGTTTGATACTGGTATTGTTTCGTGTGCTATCATTTGATACACATATTGTTTTATGTTTGGTTTCACAGTATCGGTTGATACGTAGATTGTTTCGTGTACTATCGGTTGATATACAGATTGTTTTGCAATATCGCTCACACTGGGGATAAGCAATATGCTGTATTTAAAAACAGCTGATTCCCGCGATGGAAACAGCAGAATTTGACAGACAGTATTCTTAAAATATACTTGGTTGAACGGTTACCTTTTGATCTCATATTACACTGCGTTCGAAGCCTCCTTTATCAAGCAGCGCTCCCTTCGTGTTCACCACGAAGCCATCTGCTCCTATTGTACCACTACCTGACCAGGGCCTGGCCCGAACACATTACAGTTCCAGTCATTCCTGGAATACTTTCCATGTTCTCAACGGGTTACTGTTGTTAACAGGAACGCCAGTACCCTTGGCTGCCTATTTGTTGATGCAAGTGCAGCCCGAGATACCATGTTCAGGTGGTATCTTCTAAGAGGGGGATCACCAGATTTACCTTGTCCATGGCGGTCAACCTGCACCCCGCAATGTATTTGAACTTGACCTCCACCAACGTTAGCAAGCTTGCACGTTCGGTAACCTTTCCGTTGAACCCCGCAATACCGCCCAACTTCATCGGCTTCTTCTGCCGCTGTCTGGAGGATGACCGCGAGGTCGATCTGCTCCGGAATTCCCATTGCAGCTTCTTAGCACGGCGGTCACACCGTCGTTTCTTCTCGTCACTCCAATCTTTCTTGCGAGTGCCATGGAAGTGAGTCAAATCAGGGAGAGAATCGGCATCATCATCATCCGAACTGTCATGGTCGGAGTCCATTGGATCTCCTCCCGCTCCGGTTGTACCACCTCCAGGAGGCGCGTTTCCACCTCCACCATCCCCGGCGTTTCCGCCTGGTGTTTCACGTAGTCTCTCATACCCATCAAACCCTTCCTCCTGGCCATCCTGATTCCCATCCTCTGGGGGGTTAGCCCCTGATGGTACTAATGCCAGTGGTGGAACAGGGTGTCGCCCACTCTCAGGAGTTGGGTTAGGCGCCACCTGAGTTACCCTCAGAAATGCCTGTAGCTCGGGGCAGCTCAGGGGTTGTATCGGGGGGCCAATGTGCCTCCATGAGACACAATAGCCACATGTTGGCCATCCATCTCCTTCCTTCTGCCTTCTTCGATGCCTTACGGGGGTCAGTTGTTCCTTCCTGCACCCATATGGGTAGTAGTGAATCCACCCCATACGGCTTTCTTCCAATTTTCAGCCCGAAAGGCAAAATTTGTCTTGGCTGTCCGACTCGCCACTCATGATTGTGGGGAGCATGGAGAGAGGAGTTGGTTTCGAGGGGGCAGAGGGAATCACTGGTGCCCAATGAACGGAGCGAGCCGTTGTCACAGGTTGGGGGATCGGAGTCCCTCGTGATAGAGCCATGGGTACTCGCTCTTCCTGGCACCTTACCTCTTCGCAAAATCCAGGTGATCCGACACGCAGTGGTCGGAACCCTGGGGTAGCCGATACTGCTGGGGGAAAGGCTGTAGCAGGAATGGTATCAGGAGCAGCCAAGAAGATGGATAAAGGTGTGGTTCTTGGGGCAGCGATGTGAGGCATGGGGGTTGCAACCGACAGTGTTGCGGGAGGCTTAATGGCAACAGGGGTTGGCCGAGGTGGAGGGTCAGGTGTATCTGGTGCCATGATACCCTTTGGCTTCGACGACCTTTCTTAACCTGGCTCCCATTGGTTGGTCCAATCGCTGGACTTCCTAAACGACTGCGGGTGATCGAGAATGGGACAGAGAGAGAGCCAGTTGATGCTCTTGTGAAGGGCGAGGTATAGCTGTAGCCTTCACCCTTGAGGCTTTCCAACCTCTGTATACCCACGCGGCTTAGGCACGCCCTCCACTGTTCATCCCGGGCTCTCAAAGCCAGTTCCATCCCGAAGTTTTCCGGCTTCATGTGGATGACTGGGAGTGGGGGCGCCGCCTCTATCATCAGTATGTCATTCGCAGCATCAATACTGTAACCCCCTGGGAATGCCTTTTCCAGCGCTGCCATACGATCCTTCAATGCCTTCTGGTCTCTTAACTGTCACAGGTATGCCGACTGCTGTACTTTCATCCATTCCACCACTGCCGTAGTAATTTGTTGACCGAACACCTGCTCCTGCTCCGTATTCTGATTCTTTAGTTCCCGCTTCGCGTCCTCAATCGACTGGGATACCTCTCAGACCATGTAAGGTTTGACTAACTCGCGGGAGAACTGGCTAAATGGTAGTCCTTCCGGCGGTGGAGGGAGCATGTTGTGGACGAGGGCGGAGTCTTGAAAGAATGAAAGCACTGCAGTGCGAGGGTCTGTAATCATAAGATCAACACATTCATCAGGTAACTGAATAGGGGCGGGCTCCAGAAGCAAGTGGTGACCGTCCCATTCAATACTGCCGACGTCGGTGAAAACTGACGGACAAAATCAGTTGGTGGAGTTCTCGTCAAGGTCAGGGTCTGAATCTGAGTTGGATTCCATTGTAGCTTGAAGTTCGGTACTAGCCATTGCGCTTTCCACCCCGGGCTACTTGTTCTAGACAAGGTTACTAGTATTCATGTAAGGTCAGTGCCAAAGGTCGAAAAACAATTAATTAGGAGAGGAGTGAAGCGAGGAGCTCGCTTAACGATATACTGTAATGGGGGCACCCCTAGGAAGATAGATCCCAAGGTTGCGACTGCACCGAACAACTTCAAACTTATCGCGAAAAGTTCACACCAATGTAAGAGTAAAGTAAATGGTGAAACTTAATATTGCTAAGCCTGATGCGTCACTCAATTAAGGTCTTGAGAGGATTGATTGTTGGCATAGGAGAGTTCTTGCATAGACGTTCAGGTAGTTTTATCTTATGCCAGAAACTCCCCTATCAGTTTACTCCAACCATTAGAGAACACACTTCTCCACTAAGGGTAGTCCGACAAGTCTCCTGGCACACCCTTCGGGCATGCATGTGTCAACACACTCCTCTCGGCGTTCACCTTATGCGGGTATCGTTTCTGCGGTGCATTTCCAATTTTACGGCCGCAGCGAAAACCTCGGTGCATCAGTGTCCTGCCAGTGGCTAACCGTCAAGGCACCTCATAAACTAGACTATATATGACACCCTGCCCATATGCATTGATCACTACTTGACTCCGCAAGCTACCCTGAGCGGTTTATCTATCTACTATTTACGGGTCTCGGGCTTCCAGTGTCTTCCGCAGGGCACAGTAGTCCCGCAGTGATCCAATGGGCGCTACCCATGACCACTACCTCGGATATCCCTCACCTGTGGTAGGAATTATGCTTTTTCTGTCCCTGTACTTCCCTTTCAGAGCCTATAGCGTTGGGGCACTTTCGGGCTGGGTAGGTGTAAAACTCTCCCAGTCGCCCCCGCACCACCCAGCACTACCTTCGGGACCCCCACGGTTAACACCCATTAACTCCACCAGTTTTGGTCCGCTTTCCTCTGAACAACTTGGAGGAGGTACTCCACCTTCCACCCTATGCCTTCATGTATCTCCCGCGAACAGTCTACACTCGACCGGATGGCAGTAATGTATACGGTGTCGCAAGCATGTCTGCAAAGTTTACTCTTTGCTAGACTGTGGAAAACTATGCAACAATTTGCCCATGACGTCCGGGCGTCAAGGCGGGGCCGGAGGGGTATGATAGGAATAATGTGACCAATATACAGCTTCCTTAAAGCTATGTAGCTTGCCCAATAGCATCCTCCGGAACCCCAGATTCCAGTATCATGCATGGCTTTGCGTGACAAACATTCTAGTCATTTTTCCCGAACTCCCCGTGGGACTTCATATTGATAGGTAGGGTAACCCAGGACCTTGGGCAGGGCAACCCAAGCCCCACGTCAGGGTAACCTGATCCTGCGGGTAGGGTAACCTGTCCGGTGGACAAGATAACTTTTCCCTGTTACACTGTTTATTCCATTGCTGCAGATAGACGCTTCTGACCTTTCCCTAGTTACCCTGCCTATCTGAGTGCCTGCCCCTTCAGGGGCCCTAAGTAAGCTGACACCGCTCCTGGGTGTATCTGGGTACCTGGTCCCTGACCAGCCAATTCTTTTCATTCTCAGAGCCTGGGCCATCGGGTCTCCATAGGTCAAGTACTCACTTGCCTGCCGGTTCGTACCAGTTCGCCTCCTGGCTCCCTCTATGGGTATAGGTTCCGTCTGCTATAGCTCCTGCATGCTGGGTCGTTATACGCAGATAGATGTTGCAGGCCGTGCGTGGTGGATTGGGCTATCTCTCCTTTGTTGGGTTTCTGGTTATTTTCTTTGTTCTAGTTATACATATTTGTTTCCGGATTTCCTTAGCTGTATGGGCAAGTCATAGGACCTTATTTCGGTTGAGGTTGGGTGAGGTATTGCTAGAGGAGACGCGTGACATTCGGGAAGTAAGGATGCTTCACTTGCAACCAGTCCGATAGTGGACCTCTACCCACCTGTGTGCAACATGTTTGTCTTTAGTACAAGCGGAATTGGCTCAGGCTGAACTTGATCCAATAAACAGTATTATTTCCAGGTTTACCTGAGGAGGGTTTAGTACCAGAAAGCATGGTGGCGTGATAGTAAACACCCTAGCTATTGATCAAGATGAATCCCTTTCGCTTAATGTTTACAGACCCGTTGTGGCTGTTTGTGTGTCGCAAGGCAAGTGACCAAAGGATTCACTAGGCCAAGATGACCAAGTCCCCAAGACTAGCGAAGAGGCAGAGGTAGAGGCGTGACAACTTGCCTCGTCATACCAAGTCTATCCACCTACGGGTAAAGTTAGACTGGAAGATAGGAGCTAGATAGGTAAGTGCTGAAGCCCTCCTACTACTCGATAGTGGAGCTACAGGTCAGGTGCTTAGTAGCCGAGGGGTCAAGCAGACTCAGGCACCTTGTGTAGGACGAAGGTTATACGTGCCGATAAGCGAGGCGAGCTGTAATCGCATTCATGGGTCAGGTCTGCACTATACCAAATCAGTGGAGACGGAAATAGGTGACCACCATAATGAGATGTGCTTTGAAGTTGGGGATATGTCTGACACCAAGGTGGATGGGTACCTACCCATGTCCTGGTTGAAGGACCATAACCCTGACATAGATTGGTAAACAGGAGCACTAACCTGGTGCGCAGATTTCTGCAAGGCGAACTGCCTGGCAGAGCAGGGGCGGTTAGTGTTTATGACCAAGGAAGGGTTACTAGCCGAAGACAGGACTAGTGTGTACCAGTTGGGAATCATGGAATTCTCTAATGAGGAAGGTGCCGACATTACAGTTAAGCTACTCCCTGAGTATAAGGACTATGGGGATATCTTCATTCAAGAACGGATTGAGGCACTGCCGGAGCACTCGAAGCATGATCATATGATCGAGTTGCAACCCTGGACTCAACCTCCATTTGGGCCTATCCATCCGTTATCGGAAAAGGAGCTCAAGGCACTGCAGGAATATGTTCATGATATGCGGGGAACTGGAAAGCTATGGTGATCCAGTTCTTCGGCAGCAGCCCCTATCCTCCATGTGCTAAAACCAGATAATATATTGAGACTGGTAACAGATTACTGAGGGCAGAACAAAATCTCGGTTAAGAGTATGTATCCTCCACCGTTGGTGAATAAACTACGAGATCGGTTAAGAAAAGTCACTGTGTTCACCAAGTTGGACTGGAAGAACACTTACTAGCTTCTGAGGATGCCGGAAGGTGAGGAAAGGAAGATGGCCTTCCAGTGTAGATATGGACTGTATGAATATACCGTCATGCCATTCCAGTTATGCAATGCCCCAGCAACAATCCAGAGCATGATAAATGAGGTCTTGCAGGACCTCCAGGATGAAGGTGTCATTGCGTACATAGATAACATCCTGATCTACTCCAAGACTTGGGAAGAACATGTCCCGATAGTGAGACGTGCGATGGAGAAATTGCGGAAAGCTAGATTATGCATAAGCATGAAGAAGTTCAGTTTCCACCAGCAGGAAGTTGAATTCGTTGGATACAAGATCTCTATCATGGGGATCTCAATGTTGTCGGAGAAGGTGCAAACAAGCAGGGATTGGGCACCCCCAACTTGCGTCGTCGACGTTCCAAGGTTTATGGGCCGAGCTAACTCCTATCATGAGTTCATAGAATGTTTCAGCAAGATAGTGAAACCTCTAATGGACTTGACAATAAATGTCGTCCAATGGAAATGGACACCTGCGTGTACGCAGGCCTTCAAACATTTAAAAGAGAAGTTTATATCGCAACCCATCCCAGTACATTGTGACCCTGAACGGCCAACTCGGCTGGAGACCGATTCTAGTGACTTTGCATTAGGGGCTGTCCTCTCCCAGTTCTGTGAAGATGAGAGGTGGCATCCAGTGGCCTATCATAGTGGGAAGTTTCACCCAGCGGAGGTTAATTATAATGTCCATATCAAGGAAATGACTGCCCTCGTGGCGGCATTGAAGGAATGAGATCATCTGCTACACTCGGTAACAGACTAATTGGTGATCCATATGGGTCATAAGAACTTAGAGCACTTTAATTGTACCAAGGTCCTCAACCATAGGCAGCACCGCTGGGCAGAGTTCCTGCAACCATTTAACTTCAAGGTAGTCTACTGGGAAGGATGGTTGAATGGGAAGAGAGATGCTTTGTCGCGGCGTAGGGACTACCACCCTGAAGGGGGGAGTGATTTTCTACGATAGTCGTCTTTTCGCCCTGGACTGAGGGTTGGGAGCCAGGAATGGGACATCTTGCGACCAGGGGTATTGCAGGCATGCTCAGGATTTCGGCTCCAGTCTTCCTTTTTGGATCAGATGCCGATAGCGATAAAGAAAGACAAGGAATAGTTAAGAATCCTGAAGGCAACAGCTGCTGGTGACAAAGAGAGCAACCAACAGTTCACGACGTAAAAGGGTTTACTCCAGTACAAGAACAGGTGGTATGTTCCCAAGGGTCAGAATCTGAAGTAGACAATCATGGAGGCTGAACATGACTCCCAAATTGCAAGACATTGCGGGACTTACAAGACCATTTGCAGGGTTGGGGCGAACTTTTATTGACCTAATATAGGCGAGCACATCACCGACCACATGTGAACATGTGATGCGTGCCAAAGAAATAAGTCAATCAGGCACAAGACGTTTGGTGTACGGGAACCTATTGATGTTCCTATGCAGCCATGGACAGCAATTTCGATGGACATCATTGTAGCGGTGTGAGAGTCGGAAGAGGATACCAAGATCTGGGTCATAGTGGCCAGATTGTCGAAAATGGCACCCTTCATACCCCTGATCACTGCGGTACCGATGAAGGAGCTTGCCTTGATATTCCTGCAGGAAGTTTGGCGCCTTCATGGACTCCATGGGTTAATCATCTCCGATCAAGATAGCCGTTTCACACCGAAGTTCTGGGTGAGTTTGATGCACCTGTTGCGTGTAAAACTAAACATATCGACTGCATTCCAACCTGAGACTGACGGGCAAACCGGAAGGGGTAAGCTGACACTGGAGCAGTACTTGCGTAGCCACTGCTCTTACGAAGAGGATGATTGGGTTTCGCTACTACCACTCGCAGAGTATGCATACAACATCACAACTACAGAATCCAGCAGGTTGTTACTACTTGATATCGATTATGGGTTTAACCCCGCGACAAACTGGTTGGGTCTGGTGTCTGGTAATCAAGGAATACACCCTAGCAGGGAGCTCTTGGTTAAGGAATAGGAAGTAACTGGGCAAGAGATTCGAGAAACAATGCAATGGGCACAGGAAAGACAACGCAAATGGCACGATCAGAAAAGATTGCCTTCACTGGAAGATGTTGCCTTGGAGCATGTGGCCACTGGGCGGGCAAAGAAAGTGCATCCCATGATGTTAAACCAAAAGAAGATCCTCACAAAATGTCCAATGAAGAAGCTGGTCCACCGCATGGTTGGCAATTTTGTGGTTAAACATTGGGTGAGTACAGGAGCAAAATGAGCTGCAACTGCCCACCAGATAGAGCACCAATACGGGTTTCATTGTGATGTTGCTCGAACCATATCGCGAGGACCTGGGATCAGGTCGGGTCAAGGAAGTCCCTATCATGGTACTTGTGAACAATGAGCCAAGTTACGTTATCCAAGCTATTGTGGATAGTCGATCGTACGGAGGAGCAAAGACGCAGTTTCTGTCGCACTATGTCTAGTACCTGCTTTCATGGGAAGGCTACGGGGCTGGGCAGAATTGATGGGAGCCCTATGAGATGCTAAAAGGGACAGGCTTACAGACCATTCAGGATTTCCACCAAAGATGTCCATCCAAGCCCAGGGACTGTAGGGTCTTGGGGAAACGAGTCAGGGAAAGAAGAGATGACGCTAACAGTCCAGGACAGACCATAGGGAAGAGGGGGGTGATGTAACGACCCAGCATACATTAGCTATAGCAGTCGGAATATACATCCATACAGGTAGCCAGGAGGCGAACTGGTAGGAACCGGTAGGGATGTATGTACTTGACATATGGAGACCCAATGGCCCGGGCTCCGAGATGAACAGAACTCGCTGGCCAGGTACTTAGGTACCTGGGTACACCTGAGCCTGGGGTTAGCGTACGTAGGGATCCCTGAAGGGGCAGTTACTCGGCTCAGGCGGGGAACTGGAGAAAGGTCAGAAGTGTCTCTCTCTGGCAATGGGATAGACAGGGTTACCCTACCCTCAGGATCAGGTTACCCTGCAATGGTGCTCGGGATACCCAGCCCAAAGTCCTTAGTTACCCTACCTTAGAATACGAGGACTCTCGCGGAGTTCGGGAGAAATGGCGTGAATGTTTGTCACGCGAAGCGATGCACAATGCTGGAATCTGGGGTTCTAGGAGATACTATTGGGCGAGCTACGCAGCTCCGAAGAGGCTATAAATCGGAGACATTATTCCTATCGTATCCCTCCAGTCTCACCTTGAGGCCCGGATGTCATGGGCACACGGTTGCATAGTTGTGTGTATTCCAGCAAAGAAGGACCTTTGGAGACCTGCTGGCAACACCGTATACATCACTGCCGTCCGGACGATGGTAAGCTGTTCACAGGACATACAAGAGGGGATAGGGTGGAAGGTCGAGTACCTTGTCCAAGTTATTCAGGGTAAAATGGACCTAAACCAACGGAGTGAACAGCAGATAACCATGGGGGTCCCGCATGTCGTCCCGCGTAGTGCCAGCGCGATCAGGGGAGTTTTAAACCTAGGAAGCCCAATAGTGTCCCCAATGCCAAAGGTTCTGAAAGGGAAGTGCAGAGACACTGAAAGCATGATTCCTACCACAGGTAAGCTGGATCCGAGGTAGTGGTCATGGGTACCGCCCATTGGACCCCTCCCAGATCACCATAGCCTGCGGAAAACACCCGATGCCCAAGATTCCCAAATATTAGATGGACAAACTGCTCAGAGTAGCATCCGGGGCCAAGTAGAGATCAATCCATATGGGAAGGGTGTCATAGATAGTCCAGTTCATCCGGTGTCTTCACTGTTGGCCACCGGCAAGAGGACAGTGCGAAGAGGTTTTCACTCCGGTGGGCAAAATGGAAACGTGTCCTGGAAAGGATACCCGCATAAGATGAACGCTGAATAGATTGTGTCGACACGTGCATAGTCACAGGTTGTGCCTGGAGACATGTCGGACCACCCTTAGCGGAGAAGGGTGTGCCTGAATAGCTTGAGTAAACTGCGGGGCAGTTTTTGGCATAAGATCAAACGAGCTGAAAGTCTCTGCGAGAACTCACCTACTCCAACATTCAATCCCCTCGAGACCTTAATTGAGTGAAGTGACAGACTTAACGATATTAAGTTTTACTGTTTACTTTACTCTTACATTTGTGTGAACTTTTGGTACTAAGTTTGAAGTTGTTCGGTGCATTGGCAACCTGGGGATCCATCTCCCTAGGGGTGCCCGCATTACATGATTGGAGATGATTGACTCTGCGTGTCTATGAAGGCGGCAAACTTCCTTCCAGAATATCAAGGCAAGGTGCTTGATCGGTACCTCAGTGGTCAGGGGTATCACTTGTGCCATTTTTGAGAATCTGTCCAGTATGTCCCAGACCTTGGTATACCTTTCGGACTCTGGCAGCACTACCATGAAGTCCCTTGAAATGGCTGTCCCCGGGCACATAGGAACATCAATAGGTTCCAGCAGACTGAACTTCCCGTGCCTGATGGACTTATTTCTTGGGCACGCATCACATGTCGGCATGTAGTTGGTGAGGTGCTTGTCCATTGTAGGCCAATAGAAGTTAGCCCTAACCCTGCCAATGGTTTTGTAAGTCCTGAAGTGTTCCCCGATTCGGGAGTCATGTTCAGCCCCCATGATTGTCCGCTTCAGATCCTGACCCGGGGGAACATACCATCTGTTCTCTTACAGGAGTCAGGCCTTTTCCCTCGTGAAGTGTCAGTCGACCTCCTTGTCACCGGCAGTCGTTTTCTTCAGGATTCTTAGATATTCCTGGTCTTCATTTATAGCTACCCGTAGTTGATCTGGAAAGGAAAACCGGTGCCAAAATCCCTGGCATAACTGCAAGACCTGTGGTGGCAACATCTCCCGTTCCTGGCTCCCAACCCACTGCCCAGGGCGAAAAATGACTGGGACGGAAAATCACTCTGCCCTTCAGGGTAGCATTTCCTATGCTGTGACAAAGCATCTGCCTTCTCATGCAACCGTCCTTCTCCGCAAACTACCTTGAAGTTAAACAGTTGCAGGAACTCCGCCCAGCCCTGCTGCCTCTGGTTGAGGACCCTGGTACTAGTAAAGTACTGTAAATTCGGATGATCCCTATAGATGACCAATTGGTCGGTTACCGAGCGGAGCAGCTGATCCCATTTCGTGAATGCCGCCACACTGGCAGTAATTTACTTGTCCCGGAAATCAGCATTAATCCCCGCTGGGCGAAACTTCCTACTATGGTAGGCCACTGGATGGTATCTCTCATCTTCATAGTACTTGGACAGGATGGCTTCCAATGCAAAGTCACTACCATCGGTTTCCAGCTGCGTTGGCCGTTCAGGGTCAAAATGTGATAGGACAGGTTTGGACATGAATGCCTCCTTGTAACGGGGGCACCACTAGGAAGATGGATCCCAAGGTTGCGACTGCACCCAACAACTGTAAACTTATGGCCAAAAGTTCACAGAGATGTAAGAGTAAAGTAAGCAGTAAAACGTAATATCATTAAGCTTGACGCTTCAGTCAATTAACTTCACAAGAGGATTGATTGTTGGAGTAGGAGAGTCCTCACATAGACTTTCAGGTAGTTTTATCTTATGCCAGAAACTCGCCCACCAGTGTACTCCTACCATTCGAGCACACTCTTCTCCACTAAGGGTGGTCCAAAACATCTCCTGGCACACCCTTCGGGCATCCATGTGTCGACACACGCTGGTCAGCGTTCACCTTATGCGGTTATCGTTTCTGCGGCGCCTTTCCATTTTGCCCCCCAGAGTGAAAACCTCTGCGTATCGCTGTCAAGGCACCTCATGAACTAGACTATCTGTGACACCCTTCGCATATGCCCAGATCTCTACTTGACTCTGGAGGCTACTGTGGGCAGTTCATCTATTCACTATTTATGGGTCGCGGGCTTCCGGAGTCTTCCGCAGGGGGCGGTAGTCCAGGAGTGGTCCAATGGGCGCTACCCATGACCACTACCTCGGATCTACCTTTCCTGTACTAGGAATCATGCTTTTAGTGTTTCTGCACTTCCCTTTCAGAGCCTATAGCGTTGGGAGCACATTCGGGCTTGGTAGGTGTAAAACTCTCCCAGTCGCCCCGGCACCACCCGGGACTACCTTCGGGACCCCCACGGTTAACACCCCTTAACTCCGCCGGTTCTGGTCTGTTTTACTCCGAACAACTTGGAGGAGGTACTCCACCTTCCACCCTATGCCACCTTATATATCCTGCGAACAGCCTACAGTTGTCCGGACAGCAGCGACGTATACGGTGTTGCAAGCATGTCTCCAAAGATTCCCCTTTTGCTAGACTGCACACAACTACACAACCCTTTGCCCTTGACGTCCGGGCCTCAAGGCGTGGCCGGAGGGGTATGATAGGAATGATGTCTTCAATTTACAGCTTTCTCGAAGCTGCGTAGCTCGCCCAATAGCATCCCCCGGAACCCCAGATTCCAGTATCATGCGTGGCTTCGCATGACAAACATTCCAGTCATTTTTCCTGAACTCCCCGTGGGACTTCGTATTGAAAGGTAGGGTAACTCAGACCCTTGGGCAGTGTAACCTGATCCTGAGGGCAGGGTAACCTGTCCGGTGGACAAGATAACTTTTCTCTATTACCCTGTCTATCTTGTTGGTGGAGATAGACGCTTCTGACCTTTCTCCAGTTACCCACCCTAGCTGATCAACTGCCCCTTCAGGCATCCCTAAGTATGCTGACACCGCTCCTGGGTGTATCCAGGTACCTAAGTTCCTGACCAGCCAATTCTGTTCATTCTCGGAGCTTGGGCCATCTGGTCTCCCTAGGTCAAGTACTTACTTGCCTGCGGGTTTCCTACCAGTTCGCCTCCTGGCTCCCTGTATGGGTATAGGTTCCATCTGCCATAGCTCATGTATGCTGGGTCATTACATCACTCCCCTCTTCTCTATAGTTCATCCCGGACGGTTAGCGTCGCCTCTTATTTCTGCGAGTCGATTCCCACAAGACCCTATAGTCCCTGGGCTTGGATGGATATCTTTGTTGGAAATCCCGAATGGCCTGTAAGTTTGTCCCCTCTATCATGTCGTAGGGCTCCCGTGAGTTCTCCTCAGCCCCGTAGCCTTCCCATGAAACCAGGTACTGGACGAAGCACGACACAAACTTCGTCTTCGCTCCTCTGTACTAGCGGCTGTCCACAACTGCTGCGATAATGTAACTAGGCTAGTTGTCTTCAAGTTCTGGGGTAGGGGCTTCCTTTGCCCTACCTGCTTCTGGATCCTCATGATAGGGTTCAAGCTACGTGACATTGAAAAGCGGGTGGATGCTCCATCTAGTGGCCAGTGGGAGTTCATAGGCCCGGTTACCCACCCGACGTTTGACCACGAAAGGCCCAAACACCCCTGCTCCAGCTTCTCCATCGGACGCTTTGTGCGAATGTTTTTCCGGTTCAACATCACGCGGCCCGCTTTCTTTGTCCATCCAGCAGCCACAACCTCCAGGGTAACGTGGTCCAGTGATGGCAACCTTTTCTGGTCATGCCCCTTCCGTTGCCTTGTCTGTGCCCGTTGGATCTTTTCTCGAATCTCTGCCCAGGTTCCTTCCCATTCCTTAACCAAGAGTTCACTACTAGGGTGTATTCCTTGGTTATCAGACACGGTACCCGACCAGTTTGTCCTATGGTTAAACCCATAGTTGATCTCAAAAGGTGACAACCAGGTGGCTTCTGATGTCCAGATGTGGTACGCATACTCCACAAGGGGTAACAGTGAAACCCAATCATCTTGCTGGTAGGAACAGTAACTGCGCAAGTACTGCTCCAGTGTCTGATTAAGCCTCTCCGTCTGCCCATCAGTCTCAGGGTGAAATGCAGTGGAAACGTTTAGTTTCACTTGCAACAAGTGCATTAGACTCATCCAGAACTTGGATGTGAATCGGCTATCTCGGTTGGAGATGCTTGACTCGGGGAGTCCATGAAGGCACCAAACTTTCTTCAACAATATCAAGGCAAGCTCCTGCATAGGTACCTCCGTGGTCAGGGGTATGAAGGGGCCATTTTCGAGAATCCGTCCACTATGACCCAGATCTTGGTGTACCCTTCCGACTCTGGCAGCGCTACAATGAACTCCATTGAAATGGCTGTCTAGCACCGCATAGGAACATCAATAGGTTCCAGCAGCCCGAACCTCTTGTGCCTGCTGGATTTATTTCTTTGGCACGCATCACATGTCCATACGTAGTCAGTGATGTGCTCATCCATCTTAGGCCAGTAGAAGTTAGCCCTCACCCTGCCAATGGTTTTGTAAGTCCCGACGTGTCCCGCTAGTGGGGAGTCATGTTCTGCCTTCATGATTGTCTGCTTCAGATTCTGAACCTGGGGAACATACCACCTGTTCTTGTACAGGAGTAAGCCGTTTTCCGTCGTGAAATGTTGGTCGACCTCTTTGTCACCGGCGGCTGTTGCCTTCAGGATTCTTAAGTACTCCTAGTCTTCGGTTATCGCTACCTGCAGTTGATCCAAAAAGGAAGACTGGAGTCGAAATCCTTGGCACACCTGCAACACTTGTGGTCGCAAGATATCCCGTTTCTGGCTCCCAACACACTGTCTGGGGTGAAAAAACGACCATGGTGGGAAATTACTCCGCCCCTGCAGGGCGGTAGTCCATACGCCGTGACAAAGCATCTGCCTTCTCATTCAACCGTCCTTTG
>PYWC01000007.1:2759916-2846542 GCA_003182015.1 Tuber magnatum
TCCGCTTCACGGCGGTAGTCCCTACGCTGTCACAAAGCATCTCTCTTCTGATTCAACCGTCCTTCCCTGTAAACTACCTTGAAGTTAAACAGTTGCAGGAACTCAGCCCAGCGGTGCTGCCTTCAGTTGAGGACCTTGGTACTATTGAAGTACTCCAAATTCTGATGATCTGTATAGATCTCCAACCGGTCCGCTACCAAGCACAGCAAATCATCCCATTCCTTGAACACCGCGATGATGGCTGTCATTTCCTTGTCATGGACATCATAATTAATCTCCACTTGGTGAAACTTCCTACTATGGTAGGCCACTGGATGCCATCTCTCATCTTCACAGAACTGGGAGAGAACGGCTCCTAATGCAAAGTCACTAGCGTTGGTTTCCACCCGGGTTGGCCATTCAGGGTCAAAGTGTGCTAGGATAGGTTTGGACGTGAATGCTTCCTTCAAATAGTTGAAGGCCTGCTCACACGGAGTTGTCCATTCCTATCGAACATCCTTCTTGGTCAAGGCCGTCAGAGGTTTCGCTATGTTGCTGAACCCTTTTATGAACCCACAATAGAAGTTGGCAAAGCCCATCAAGTTTTGAACGTCGATGACGCATGTCGGAGGTGCCCAATCCCTGATTTTCTGCACCTTCTCCGACAGGATGGAGATCCCCATATCAGAGATCTTGTATCCACGGAATTGGACCTCCCGTTGGTGGAAACTGGACTTGTTCATGCTTACACATAGTCCAGCTTTTTGCAATTTCGCCATCACATGCCTCACCATCGCGACGTGCTCTTCCATAGTTTCGGAGTAGATCAGGGTGTCATGCATGTACGCAATGACTCCTTCGTCCCTCAGTTCCCGAAAGACCTCATTTATCATGCTTTGGAAAGTTCTCGGGGCATTACACTACCCAAACGGCATGACCGTACATTCATACAGTCCATATCTGCACCGGAAGGCCGTCTTCCATTCCTCACCTTCTGCCATCCTCAGAAGGTAATAGCCGTTCCTCAAGTCCAACTTGGTGAACACAGCGGCTTTTCCTAACCTATCTGGCAGTTCGTTCATCAATGGTAGAGGATACTTGCTCTTCACGGTGATTTTGTACAGCCCTTGGTAATCTATTACCAGTGTTAATGTACTATCTGGTTTTGGCATGAAGAGGATAGGGGCTGCTGCTGAGGAACTGGATCGCCGTAGCTTGCCTGTTCGCAGCATATCATGGAGATATTCCCGGACTGCCTTGAGCTCCTTTTCCGATAACGGATACAGAGCCCCAAATGGACGTTGAGTTCCAGGTTGCAACTTGATTGTATGGTCATACTTCGAGTGCTCCGGTAACACCTCAATCAGTTCTTGACTGAAGACATCCCCATGGTCCTTATACTCGGGGAGTAGCTTAACCGTAATGTCGGCACCTTCCTCAGCGGAGAATTGTACAATTCCCAATAGGTACACATTACTAGGGTCTTCGGGTAGTAACTCTTCATCGGTCATGAACACTAACCGCCCCTGCTCTGCCAGGCAGTTAGCCTTACAGAAATCTGAACGCCAGGTTAGTGATCTGGTCTTCCAATCTATGTCAGGGTTATGGTCCTTCAACCAAGACATAGGTAGGTACCCATCCACCTTGGTGTCAGGCATATCTGCGACTTCAAAGCGCATCCCATTGTGGTGGTCACCTATCCTCACCTCTAATAACTTGGTATAGTGTAGACCTGACCCAGCAATGTGATTACCGCTAGCGTCGCTTATCGGCCCGAGTACCTTTCATCGTAAACATGGTCCCTGAGTCTGCTTAACCCATTGGCTACCGAGCACCGGCCCAGTAGCTCCACTATCGAGCAGCAGCCGCGCTTCCACGCTAATCTGACTAGGTCCTATCTTTCAGTCTTACTTAACCCGCAGGTGGATTGACTTAGTATGACGAGGCAAGTTGTCAGGCTTCTGCCTCTTCACTTGTCCTGGTGACTTAGTCATCTTGGCTTAGTAACTCCCTTTAGTCTCTTGCCTTGCGACACAAGAGTGGCCACAACGGGTCAGCAAAAGTTAAGGGATTGGGATTCCCCCTTTTTTTTTTTCAATAGCTAGGGTGTTTACTGTCATGCCAGCCTGATTTCGGGTACTGAACCCTCCTCAGGTAAACTTGGACATAGCATCATTTATTTGATCAAGTCCAGCGTGAACCAATTCCGCTTATACTAAACATAACAATTTTTACTCGAGGTGGGTAGAAGTCCGCTGTCAGATTGGTTCCAAGCAAAGCATCCTCGCTTCCCCAAGGTCGAGTGTCTCCGTGAGCAGGACCTCACCCAGCCTCAACAGAAATAATGTCCTATGACTTGCCCATCCAGCTAAGGAAATCCTGAAAGCAATACGTATAAGTACAACAAAGGAAATAACCACAAACCCAACAAAGGAGAGATAGCCCAGTCCACCGTGCACGGCCCGCAACATCTACCTGCTCACACCACCTGGGTGTAGGCAGTATCAGGGTCGTCTATGCGGTAGAAGGGTACTTACCCATCTCCGAAGCCACGTCTGTGGCTCATATCCATCTATCCCTCAGGGGTGTATGGCTATGGGTTAATAAGGTTACACCTTAAACAGAAGGGGTTCTTGCCTATTTCGATCTGTCCGTATCAACCTCCATGATCTGAGGTGATGCCTGGCGGACTTCAAGTATCTTTGACGCGGAAGCAGGAGGTGGCGCTTCAATGCGCTTCAGCCGCTTGTCTGTCCCTGTGGGCTCGCTTACCGGGGCCGACCATTTCAACTCATAAACCTGTTTGGATGAACTAACGACCGGGGACGTGGCGGTACACTTCCTCTAGAAGTGACCACTTTGTCCACACTTGGTACACTGGTTGTGCTTTCTCCGACATTCCGTCAAAGTCGACGGGATTTCCTTATGCGCTATTGCATACTCCGAAGTCGCCGGCTTTGCCTGTTTTCCCGCATTGAAATTAGGAGGTTTGGCAGACCTCTGGTTTGGTCTGCCTGAACGTTTCTCCTGCTTCTTGAACCTGCCCGATGTCGAGGGTCTATCCTCCTTCTTCTCAGCGGGTTGAGACCGGGGGGCTGAGTGGATGACATGGTTACTGAACCGGTTGTTGTCCTCAAGCGTGTGCCCCACGTTCAGGAGAAGATCAAGGTACTCATTCAGGTCAGTCGGATGGGGCTCCTTAAGTACCCACCCATTCCGAACAACTTGTGTGATGCCTGATTGAACCTTGTCCCGTACCAGTACTGGGTCTGTATAGCTAAGCTTATAGACATAATCAATTATCTTATCCAGGTACTCATCGATATGATGGGGCTCCATCACAAGGTCTCGCCACTCGAGAACGGATGGATCTCGCTCGGCGTGGTCTCTGCCGAAACTTCGTTCCAGCCGTTCTCGGAACCCTTTCCATGTCCGTAAGGGGGTGCTGTGTTTGACAGCGATGCTAGTCCGCTTGGTGGCTTCCTTGTTAATGTGCCCATGCAACCCCCGATACCATGCCCGGGCGGAGTCTTCAAGAAGGGGGATCACTAAGTTTACCTTATCCATGTCCTTTAACTTGAAATCCGTAAAGTATTCAAATTGAACCTCTACCATGGTCAAGAAGCTCGCGAGTTCTGTAACTTTGCCCTTGAACGGAGGGACACCACTCAGCTTCTCCAGCTTCTTCTGCTGGTGTCTTGGTGTTGGCCTAGAAGCCGAACCAGTACCCCTCAGGGCTGTCGCCAGCCTCTTGGCCCAGCGATCCCACCGTCGTTTCTTCTCTTCGCTCCAGTCATCCTTGTGAGCACCAAGGAAGGGGGTCAAATCTGGGAGAGAATCTCCATCGTCATCATCATCCGAGCTGTCATGGTCAGAGTCCCCTGGATCTCCGCCTGCTCCCACCGTACCACCCCTAGGTGGGGCATTTCCATCCCCACTACCTCCAGTGTTTCCGCCTTGGGATTCCCGGGGTCTATTGTACCCATCAAACTGTTCCCCCTGGCCATCCTGGTTACCATCTTCCGTGGGGTTAGCCTCTGATGGTCCTGATGCCAGTGGTGGAACAGGGCGTTGCCCACTCTCAGGAGTNGCGCTGTCTGTATTATCCGCAGAAAAGACTGCAACTCTGGACAACTCCAGGGTTGCATCGGGGGGCTAGCGTGCCTCCATGACCCACAGTACCCACATGTCAGTCGTCCGTCTCCTTCTTTCTGCCTCCTTCTATGCCTCACCGGGGTCCGTGGTCCCTTCCTACACCCATAGGAGTGGTAATGAATCCACCCCCTGCAGGTCTCTTCGGACTTACAGGCCGATAGACAGAACTCGTCTTGGCTGTCCGAATCGCCACTTGTGATGGGGGTGAGACCAGCGGGAAGACTTGGCTTTGAGGGTGCCGTGGGGATGACCGGTGCCCAAGGAACGGAGCGAGCAGGCTTCCCAGGTCTGGGGATTGGAGTCCCTCGTGACGGAGCCATGGGTGTTCACTCCGCCTGGCCTCATACCCGTTCAAAGAATCCAGGTGACGCTGTGCGCAGTGGCCGAAACCCTGGGGTAGCCGATACTGCTGGTGGGAATGCAGGGGTAGGTAAGGTATCTGGAGCGGGCAACGAAACTAGCAGGGGTGTGGGTCTTGGGGTGGCAATGGGAGGTACGGGGGTTGCAAGTGAAGGTATTGCAGGGGAAATGTTTGGAGCCGGGGTCGGACGAGGAGTAGAGCCAGCTGTATCCAGTGCTGTGATACCCTTCGGTTTGGATGTCCTTTTCCTTACTCGACGTCCATCAGTTGGCCTGGCCGTTGGGCTGCTCGACCTACTGCGGGCAATTGAGGGGGGGACCGACAGGGAGCCTGTAGATGCTCTTGAGAAGGAGGAGGTATAACTGTAACCCTCACCTTTCAGGCTTTCCAACATCCGTATACCGATTGGGCTCAAGTATGTCCTCCACCAGTCGTCTCTGGCTCCCATGGCCAACTCCATGCCGAAATTCTGGGGATTGGTATGGACGAGCGGGAGTGGGGGCGCGGCCTCTAACATCAGGACACCATTCTCAGTATCAATACTATACCCTCCCTCAAAAGCCTTTTCCAAGGCTGCCATCCGAGTCTGCAATGCCTGCTGATCCCTTACTATCAGCAGGTATGCCTCCTGCTGCACCTCCATCCATTCCACGGCTGCCGTAGTGATCTGGGTTCGGAACACCTGCTGCTGCTGGTTGTTCCAGTTCTTCACTTCCCGCTTCGCTTCCGCAATCGACTTGGCTACTTCCCGGACGATGTAAGATTGGACGAATGCGCGGGGGAACTCGCTAAAGGCAACTCCATGCGGCGGGGGAGGTGGCATGTTCCGGACTAGGGTAGAGTCTTGGCAAAATGAGAGTGCGGCGGCTTGAGGGTCTGTAATCAGGAGATCAAGGCATTCAGCAGGTAACTGAACAGGGGTGGACTCTAAGAGCAGCTGGAGGCCATCCGAGTCGATACCGCGGATATCCGCAAAAACTGATGTACGAAACCTGTTGGTGGTGTTCTTGTCAAGGTCAAGGTCTGAAGCGGAGTGGGATTCCATTCTGGTTCGAAGTTCGGTACTAGCCATTGCACTTTCCACTGTGGGCTACTTGTTCTAGACAAGGTTACCAGTATTCACACAAGGTCAATGCCAAAGGTCGGAACCAATTAATCCGGAGAGCAGTAAAGCGTGGAGCTCACTTAACGATATACTGTAACGGGGGCACCCCTAGGAAGATGGATCCCAATGTTGCGACCGCACCGAACAACTTCAAACTTATCGCCAAAAGTTCATACAGATGAAAGAGTAAAGTAAGCAGCAAAACTTAATATCATTAAGCTTGACGCTTCACTCAATTAAGGTCTCGAGAGGATTGATTGTTGGAGTAGGGGAGTTCTCGCATAGACTTTCAGGTAGTTTTGTCTTATGCCAGAAACTCCCCCATCAGTTTACTCCAAGCATTCGAGCACACCCTTCTCCGCTAAGGGTGGTCCGACACGTCTCCTGGCACACCCTTCGGGCATGCATGTGTCGACACACTCTAGTCGGAGTTCACCTTATGCGGTTACTGTTTCTGCGGTGCATTTCCATTTTGCCCACCGGAGTGAAAACCTCTGCGCATCGGTGTCTTGACAGTGGCTAACAGTCAAGGCACCTCACGAACTAGACTATCCATGACACCCTTGGCATATGCATTGATCTCTACTTGACTCCGGAGCCTACCGTGAGCGGTTTATCAATTCACTATTTACGGGTCTTGGGCTTCCAGTGTCTTCCGCAGGGCATGGTAGTCCGGGAGTGATCCAATGGACGCTACCCATGACCACCACCCCGGATCTACCTTTCCTGTGCTAGGAATCATGCTTTTAGTGTCTCTGCACTTCCCTTCCAGAGCCTATAGCGTTGGGAGCACGTTTGGGCTTGGTAGGTGTAAAACTCCCCCAGTCGCCCCGGCACCACCCAGGACTACCTTCGGGACCCACACGGTTACCACCCATTAACTCCGCCAGTTTTGGTCCATTCTACTCTGAACAACTTGGAGCAGGTACTCCACCTTCCACCCTATGACCCCTTATATATCCTGGGTACAGCTTACGGTCGACCAGACAGCGACGTATACGGTGTTGCAAGCATGTCTGCAAAGATTCCGCTTTGCTAGACTGAACACAACTACACAACCGTTTGCCTATTACGTCCGGACCTCAAGGCGGGGCCGGAGGGGTATGATAGGAATAACGTTTTCAATTTACAGCTTCCTCGAAGCTACGTAGCTCGCCCAATAGCATCCCTCGGAACCCCAGATTCCAGTACCATGTGTAGCGTCGTGTGACAAACATTCCGGTAATTTTTCCAGAACTCCCCATGGGACTTTGTATTGCAAGGTAGGGTAACTCAGACCCTTGGGCAGGGTAACCCAAGCCCCAAGGCAGGGTAACCTGATCCTGAGGGTAGGGTAACCTTCCCAGTGGACAAGTTAACTTTTCCCTGTTACCATGTCTATCCCGTTGCCGGAGATAGACGCTTCTGACCTTTCCCCAGTTACCTGGCCTACCTGAGCAACTGCCCCTTCAGACGTCCCTAAGTATGCTGACACCGCTCCGGGGTGTATCCAGGTACCTAAGTTCTTGACCAGCCAATTCTGTTCATTCTCAGAGCCCGCGCCATTGGGTCTCTGTAGGTCAACGACTTACTTGCCTGCAGGTTCCTACCAGTTCGCCTCCTGGCTCCCTCTATGGGTATATGTTCCATCTGCCATAGCTCATGCATGCTGGGTCATTACACTCCTTCAAATGGTTGGAGGCCTGCTCACATGCAGGTGTCCATTCCCATCGGACATCCTTCTTGGTCAAGTCCATCGGAGGTTTCACTATCTTACTGAAATATTCTAAGAACTGACCACAGAACCTGGCAAAGCCTATAAAGCTTTGAACATCGACGACGCATGTTGGAGGTGTCCGATCCCTGATTATTTGTACTTCCTCTGACAACATAGGCATCCCCATGTCGGAGATCTTGTATCAGAGGAATTCGACCTCCCGTT
Organism: Tuber magnatum; assembly: GCA_003182015.1. Lineage (NCBI taxonomy): Eukaryota > Fungi > Ascomycota > Pezizomycetes > Pezizales > Tuberaceae > Tuber > Tuber magnatum. The sequence continues at coordinate 2,767,438 of PYWC01000007.1, forward strand.
GGTGGAAACTGGACTTCTTTATGCTTGCGCACAGTCTGGCCTTCCGCAATATCTCCATCATGCACCTCACCATCCAGACATGCTCTTCCATAGTTTCAGAGTAAATCAGGATGTCATCCATGCCTGTGATACCACCTTCATCCATAAGGTCCCAGAGGAGCATATTTATCATCCCCTGGAAAGTTGCCAGGGCATTGCATAACCCTAGCGGCATGACAGTGTATTCATACAGTACACGCCCGCACTGGAAGGCCGTCTTCCATTCTTCATCTTCTGCCATCTTCAGAATGTAGTAGCCGTTCTTCATGTCCAACTTGGTGAATGCAAGGGCTTTTCCTAACCTGTCACGCAGTTCATTCATCAACCGCAGCGGGTACTTACTTTTTACCCTGATTTTGTACAGCCCTTGGTAATCTATTACTAGTCTTAATAGACCATCTGGTTTTGCTACGAAGAGGAGAGAGGCTACTGCAAAAGAACTGGATTGCTGTAGCTTTCCTGTTTACAGCATGTCATTGAGATAATCCTGGAGTGCCTTAAGCTGCTTGCCCGATAATGGATCGATGGGCCCAAATGCCTGTTGAGGCCCGGGTTGCAACTCGATTGTGTACTTATACTTTGAGTGCTCCAGTAGCGCCTCACTCTGCTGTTGCCTGTGAATGTCACGATAGTTCTTACACTCGCCGAGTAGTTTAACCGTAATGTTGGGACCTTCCTCATCAGAGAATTTCACGCTTCCCAACAGGTACACCTTACTAGAGTCTTTGGCTAGTAACCCTTCATCGGTCATAAACACTAACCGCCCCTGCTCTGCCAAGTGGTTAGCCTTGTGGAAATCTGAGTGGCAGGTTTGTGATCCTGTCTTCCAATCTATAGCGGGGTTATAGTCCTTCAACCAAGACATAGGCAGGTACCCATCCCCCTTGTTGTCATGCATATCTGCGACTTTAATGAGCATCTCATTATGGTGGTCGCCCATTTTCATCTCTGATGATTTGGTATAGTGCAGACCTGACCGAGGAAGGTCATTAGTGCTCGTATCGCTTATCGGCACGTGTACCTTCCATCGTACACAAGGTGCCTGAGTCCGCTCCACCTATCGGCTACTAAGCACCGGCCGAGTAGCTCTACTATCGAGTAGCAGGAGTGCTTGCAAGGTTACCTGTCTGGCTCCTATCTTGCAGGCTGACTTTACCCGCAGGTGGATCGACTTGGTATAACGAGCCAAGTTGTCACGCTATTGTCTCTTCACTTGTCTTGGGGACTTACTCCTCTTGTCTTGGTGAATCTTTTAGTCTCTTGGCTTTCGACACAAGAGCGGCCACTACGGGTTGGTAAATATTAAGGCAGTGGGAATCGTCTTTATCAATAGCTAGGTTGTTTACTATCACGCCAGAATGATTTCGGGTACTAGACCCTACTCCGGTAAACTTGGAAATGACACTGTTTATTTGATCAAGTCCAGCCTGAGCGAATTCCGCTTGTACTAAACACAACAATTTTCCCTGCAAGGGGGCTTGAGGTCCACTGTTAGACCGTTTCCAAGCGCAGCATCCTGGCTTCCCCAAAGTCGCATGTCTACTCTAGCAAGACCTCACCCTGCCTCAACCGAAATAATGTCCTGTGACTTGCCCGGCCGGCTAAGGAAATCCCGCAAGAAATAGGTACAACCAGAACGAAGGAAATACCCAGAAACCCAACAAGGTAGAGATAGCCCAATCCACCATGTGTGGCCCGCAACTTCTATCTGCCCACACCACCTGGGTATGGTCAGTACCAGGCTCATTCATGCAATAGCAGGGTACTTACCCATCCCAGAAGCCAGTTCTGGGGTTGCTTTCCATCCATCCCTCATGGGTCCATGGATACGGGTGAGTAAGGTTATACCTTAAGCAGAATGGGTTCTTACCTAGTCGGAGCCATCAGTATCAACCTCGATGATCTGAGGTGATACCTGGCTGTAACGACCCAGCATACATGAGCTATGGCAGCCGGAACCTACACCCGTACAGGTAGCCCGGAGGGGAACTGGTAGGAACCGGCAGGCAAGTGAGTACTTGACCTGCGGAGACGTGATGGCCCCGGCTCTGAGATGAGCAGACTTAGAGGGCACAAGTATTTAGGTACATGGCTACACCTGAGATTGGTGTAAGCATACTTAGGGACCTATGAAGGGGCAATACACAGCTAGGCTGGGTAACGGGAGAAAGGCCCAGTGTGTCTATCTCCGGCAGTGGGATAGAACAGGGTAACAGGAGAAAGTCCACTTGTCCACCGGACAAGATTACCCTACCCTCAGGACTGGGTCACCCTGCCTTGAGGCTTGGGTTACCCTGTTCAAGGATCTGAGTTACCCTACCTTTCAACACGAAGTCCCTCGGGGAGTTTGGGAAAAATGACTGGAATGTTTGTCACACGAAGCCATGCAGAATACTGGAATCTGGAGTTCCGGGAGATGCTATTGGGCGAGCTACGCAGCTACGAAGAAGCTGTAAATTGGAGACATTATTCCTATCATGCCCCTCCGGCCCCGCCTTGAGGCCCGGACGTCATGGGCAAACGGTTGCGTAGTTGTGTGCAGTCTAGCAAAGGAGGACCTTTGGAGACCTGCTTGCAACACCGTATACGTTGCTGCCGTCCGGTCGACCGTAAGCTGTTCGCAGGATATATAAGGGGGCATGGGGTGGAAGGTGGAGTACCTCCTCCAAGTTGTTTGGAGTAAAACGGACCAAAACTGACGGAGTTAACGGGAGTTAACCGTGGGGGTCCCGAAGGTAGTCCCGGGTGGTGCCGGGACGACTGGGAACGTTTTGCACCTACCACGCCCAAGGATGTCCCCAACGCCATAGGCTCTGAGAGGGAAGTGCAGAGACACTAAAAGCATGATTCCTACCGCAGGTAAGGTGTATCCGAGGTAGTGGTCATGGGTAGCGCCCATTGGATCACTCCTGGACCACCGTACCCTGCGGAAGACACCGGAAGCCCGAGACTCGTAAATAGTAGATAGATAAACCGCTCACGGTAGCTTCCGGCGTCAAGAAGAAATCAACGCGCATGGGAAGGGTGTCATAGATAGTCTAGTTCAGCAAGGGGTCTTGACAGTTAGCCACTGGCAAGTCCCCGATGCGCAGAGGTTTTCACTCCGGCGGGCAGAATGGAAATGCGCCGCAGAAACGATATGCACATATGGTGAACGCCGACTAGAGCGGGTCGACACATACATGCCCGAAGGGGGTGTCAGGAGACGTGTCGGACCGCCCTTAGCGGAGAAGGGTGTGCTCGAATAGTTGGAGTAAAAAGTGATGGGGGAGTTTCTGGCATAAGATAAAACTACCTGAACATCTATGCGAGAACTCTCCTACTCCAACAATCAATCCTCTTGAGACCTTAATTGTGTGAAGCGTCAGACTTAACGATATTAAGTTTTACTGTCTACTTTACTCTTACATCTGTGTGAACTTTTGGCGATAAGTTTGAAGTTGTTTGGTGCGGTCACAACCTGGGGATCCATCCTCCTAGGGGTGCCCCCGTTACACTGGCAGAGTTCAAGTATGCTTGATGTGGAAGCCGGAGGGGGCGCTGCCATGCCCTTTAGCTGCTTGTCTGTTCCTGAGAGCTCGCTTACTGGGGCTGACCGCTTCAACCCACAAGGCTGTTTGGATGAACTGACAATGGGGGCCACCGTGGTACACTTTCTCCAGAGGTGACCTGTTTCCCTGCACTTGGTGCACTGGTTGTACTTTCTCCTATGTTCGGTCAAAGTCGATGGAATTTCTTTATGCTCTATTGCATACTCAGAAGTCTCCGGCTTTACCTGTTTCCCTGCATTGAAGTTAGTGGGTTTGGCAGACCTCTGGCTTTATCTGCCCAAACCTTAGGCGTTCTTTTTAAACCTTCCGGAAGTCAGTGACCTATTATCCTTCTTATCCATTGGCCGAGACCGTGGGACAGGGTGGATAACATGGCTACTGAACTGGGTGTTGTGTTCCAGGATGTGTCTAACTTTCTGAAGCAGCTCCAAGTAGTCGTTCAAGTCCGCTGGATGGGGCTCCTTAAGTGCCCCCACATTCCAGACCTCTGGGTATTACCCACCCATACCTTATCTCGCTGGTGCACACGGTCTGTATAGCTAAGCTTATACATGCAGTCAATTACCTTGTCCAGGTACTTATCGATACGATGCAGCTTCATCACTAGGTCTCGCCACTCCGGAATTGATCGGTCTCGTTCCGCCTGGTCACCGCCGAAACTCTGTTCACGCGGTTCCCAGAATCCTTTCCAAGTTCACAACAGGTCACTGTTCTTAACAGGAACTCCGGTACGCTTGGCTGGCTCCTTATTAATGTAGGAGTGCAGCCCGAGATACCATGCTTGGGTGGTGTCTTCTAGAAGGGGGATCACCAGGTTTACCTTGTCTATATTGGCCAACCTGCACCCAGCAAAACACTCGTACTTAACCTCCACCAGCATCTGGAAGCTGGCGAGTTCAGTGACCTTTCCCTTAAACACCGGGATACCACTCCGCTTTTCTGGCTTCTTCTGCCGCTGTCTGGAGGATGCTCATGGGGTCAATCTGCTGCGGAATTCCCCTTGTAACCTCTTAGCATGGTGGTCCCACCGTCCTTTCTTCTTGTTGCTCCAAGCATCCTTGCGAGCACGGAAAAAGCTGGTCAAATCAGGGAGAGAACCCCCATCATCATCATCCGAACTGTCCTGGTCAGAGTCCTCTAGATCTCCTCCCGCTCACACTGTACCGGCGACCGGTGGCACATTTACATCTGCTCTACCACCCGCATTTCGGCCTGGGGCTTCCCGTGGTGTATCGGACCATTCAAATCATTCCTCCTGGACCCCTTGATTGCAATTCTGGGGGGGCTTAGCCCCTGATGGTACTGATGCCGGCGGTGGAACTGGGAGTCGCCCACTCTTAGGAGTTTGGTTTGGAGTGGCCTGAGTTATCAGAAATGCCGGAAGCTCTGGACAGCTCAGGGTTTGCATTGGGGGCGCAGCGTGCCTCCAGGACCCAAAATACCCATATGTTGGTCGTCCATCTCCTTCCTTCTGCCTGGTTCAATATTTCACCAGGGTCCGGGGACCCTTCCTGCACCCAAATGAGTGGTAATAAATCCACCCCATGCGGGTCTCTTCTGATTTGCAGCACAATAGACAGAACTCGTCCTGGCTATCCAACACGCCACTTGTGATTGTAGGAAGTATGGAGGGATGAGTTGCCTGTGAAGGGGCGGAGGGAATAACTGGCACCCAGGGAACAGAGTGGGGTATGTGTCCCAGGTCCGGGGATATGAGTTCCCCTTGATGGAGCCAAGTGTGCTCACGGTTGCTGGCATCGTACCCGTTCAAATGATCCAGGCGAGGCCGCTCACAGTGGTCAGAAGGACGCGTTAGGAGAGGGGTCTGGGATAGGCAACGGGACCGGGAGACCTGTGGGTCAGGGGACGACGATGGGAGGAATAGGTCTTGGCACTGTGACACAAGGTATGGGAGCTGCAAATACAGGTGTTGCGGGAAAGATGATAGGAGCAGGTGTCGGGCGAGAGGTAGGGTCAAGCGTATCTGGTGACGCAATAGCCTTTGGCTTCGATGTCCTTTTCTTGTCGCCAGGTCTATCCGTTGGTCCAAACGCCGGACTTCCAGAATGACTTTGGGCGATTGATGAGGGGACAGATAGAGAGCTCATGGATGCTCTTGCAAAGTACGCAGTGTAACTGTAGCCATTGCCTTGGAGATTTTCCAGCATTGGTATAGCCACGGGGCTTAGGGATACCCTCCATTGTTCATCTCTGGCTCTCATGTCCGATTCCATCTCAAAGTTCTTGGGTTTGGTATGTATGGGCGGAAGTGGGGGTGCTGCCTCTATCATCAGCCCATCATTCCCGGCATCAATACTATCCCATCCAGCAAAGGTGTTTTCGAACACTGACATATAATCTTTCCACGCCTTCTGATGGTTCAGCATCCGCATGTATTTCTCCTGCTGCACTTTCATTGATTCCACCGCTGCTGTAGTGATCTGTTCACTGAATACCTGCTGCTGCTGGTTGTTCCAATTTCTCATTTCTCCCTGAGCTTCGTCGAGGGACTTAGCTACCGCGCAGACGATGTAAGGTTCCATGAACTCATGCGAAAATTGACCAAATAGAATACCCTATAGCGGTGGAGGACTGATGTTGTGAACGAGAGTGGAGTCTTGAAAAAAGGAAAGCACTGCAGGGTGAGGATCTGTAATCATAAGATGAACACATTTATCAGATAACTGAATGGGGGCGGCCTCCAAGAGTAGATGGTGGCCGTCCTATTCAATACCGTCAACATGTGCGAAAAACCGAGGCACGAAATATCTGGGTGCAGTTCTCGGCAAGGTCACGGCCTGAATCCCAGTTGGATTCCATTATGGCTCGAAGTTTGGTACTAGCCATTGCACTTTCCACACTGTGCTACTGGTTCTAACACATTTAGCAGTATTCACGCAAGATCAGTACCGAAAGTTGGAAACAATTGATCAGGGGAGTAGTTAAACAAGTAGCTCGGTTAACGATATACTGTGACAGGGGCACCCCTTGGAAGATGGATCCCAAGGTTGCGACCGCGCCGACCAACTTCAAACTTATCGCCAAAGGTTCACACCGATGTAAGAGTAAACTAAATGGTAAAACTTAATATCGTTAAGCCTGACACTTCACTCAATTAAGGTCTTGCGAGGATTGATTTTTGGAGTAGGAGAGTTCTTGCATAGACTTTCAAGCAGTTTTATCTTATACCAGAAACTTCCTATCAGTTTACTCCAACTATTTGAGCACACCCTTCTGCACTAAGGGTGGGCCGGCACATCTCCTGACACACCCTTCAGGCATGCATGTGTCCACAGGCTCTAGTGGGCATTCACCTTATATGGTTATCGTTTATGCGGCCCATATCCCTTTTGCCCACCGGAGTGAAAACCTCTGCATATCGGTGTCTTCCCACTGGCTAACAGCCAAGAAGGGGCTTTAACTAGACTATCTACGACACTCTTCCCATATGCATTGGCCTCTACTTGGCCCCAGAAGCTCCCGTAAGTTGTTTATCTATCTACCATTTACAGTTCTCGGGCTTCCAGTGTCTTTCACAGGATAAGGTGATCCAGGAGTGGTCAAATGGGCGCTCCACATGACCACTACCGCCGGTCCACCTTACCAGTGGTAGGAATTATGCTTTTGGTGTCTCTACAGTTCACTTTCAGAGCCTAGAGTGTGGGGGACATTTTCGTGCTTGGTAGGTGTAAAACTCTCCCGGCCGCTCCAGCACTACGGTAACGGGGGCACCACTAGAGAGATAGATCCCAATGTTGAGACCGCACCGAACAACTTCAACTTATTGCCAATGGTTCACACAGATGGAAGAGTAAAGTAAGCGGTAAAACTTAATATTGTTAAGCCTGACGCTTGACTCAATTAAGGTCTTGAAAGGATTGGTTGTTGAAGTAGGAGAGTTCTCACATAGACTTTCCAGTAGTTTTATCTTATGTCAGAAACTTCCCAATCAGTTTACTCCAACTATTCGAGCAGACCCTTCTCCACTAAGGGTGGTCCGACACATCTCCTAACACACCCATCGGGCACACAAGTGTCGACACACTATAGTCGGTGTTAACCTTATCCTATTATCGTTTCCGTGGCGCATTTCCACTTAACCCACCGGAGTGAAAACTTCTACGTATCGGCGTCTTCCAGTGGCTAACAGTCAAGACGCCACATGAACTTAGACTATCTGTGACACTCTTCCCATGTGCATTGATTTCTACTTGGCCCCGGAAGCTACTGTGAATGTTTTATCTATCTACTAATTATGGTTACAGGACTTCTGGTGTCTTCCGCAAGACACAGTGGTCCAGGAGTGATCCAATGGGCACTACCTATGACTATTACCGCGGATAAACCTCACCTGTGATAGAAATCATGCTTTTGGTGCCATTACACTTCCCTGTCAGAGCCTATGACGTTGGGGACACTTTCGGGCTTGGTAGGGGTAAAGCTCTCGCGGTCGCCACAGCACCACCGGGGACTACCTTTGTGACCCCCACCGTTAACAAGGATTAACTCCACCGGTTTTGGTCTGTTTTACTCCGCACAACTTGGAGGAGGTACTCCACCCTCCGCCCTATGCCCCCCTATATATCGTGCGAACAGCCTCCGGTTGACCGGACGGCAGCAACGTATACGGTGTTGCTAGGAGGTGTCCAAAGATTCCACTGTGCCAGACTGCACACAACTACACAGCTGTTGGCCCATGATGTCCGGGCTTCAAGGCGGGGCCGGAGGGGTATGATAGAAATAATCTCTGCAATTTGCAGCCTGTTCGGAGCTGCGTAGCTCGCCCAATAGCATCTCCTGGAACCCCAGATTCTGGTATTATGCATGGTTTTGCGTGACAAACTTTGCAGTCATTTTTCCCAAACTCGGCGAGGGGCTGCGCATTGAAAGGTTGGGCACCTCAGGACCTTGGGCAGGGTAACCCAAGCCCCATGGTAGGGTAACCTGTCCGGTGGACAAGATAACTTTTCCCTGTTACCCTGTCTATCCCGTCACTGGAGATAGACACTTCTAACCATTCTCCAGTTACCCTGCCTAGCTGAGCAACTGGCCCTTCACAGGTCGCTAAGTACGCTGACACCGCTCCACGGCTTATCCGGGTATGTAAGTCCCTGACCAGCCAATCCTGTTCATTCTCAGAGCCCGGGCCATCGGGTCTCCACAGGTCAAGTACTTACTTGCCAGCCGGTTCCTACTAGTTTGCCTCCTAGCTCCCTGTATGGGTATAGGTTCCTTCTCCCATAGCTCATGCAAGCTGGGTCGTTACATCACTCCCCTCTTCTCTACGGTTCGTCCTGGACCATTAGCGTCGTCTCTTGTTTCCTGGACTTGATTCCCCCAATACCCTATGGTCCCTGGGCACGGACGCACATGGTTTCAGGAAATCCAACATGGCCTGTAGCCCTGTCCCTTCTAGCATCTCATAGGGCTCCCATGAATTTTCCTCAGCCCTGTAGCCTTCCCATGAAACCAGGGACTGGACAAAGCACGACGGAAACTTCGCCTTCACTCCTGCATACCATTGACTGTCTACAACCGCTTCGATGACGTATCTGGGCTCGTCGTCCAGAGGTTCCGGGGTTGGGACTTCTTTGACCCTCCGTGCTTCTGGATCCTCACGATAGGGTGCGAGCAACGTGACCTTGAAAACCGGGTAGATGCACTATCAAGTGGGCAGTGGGAGTTCGTAGGCCTGGTTACTCACCCGACGTTCAACCACGAAAGGCCCAAACATCCGGTAGTCCAGGTTCTCCATTGGACGCTCCATGGGGATGTTTTTTCGGTTCAACATCACGCGGTCCGCTTTCTTTGCCCGCCCAGCAGCCACATCCTTCCCGGTAACGTAGTCCGGTGATGGCAACCTTTTCTGGTCATACAATTTCCATCGCCTTGCCTGTGCCTGCCGAATTGTTTCTCCAATATCTGCCCAGGTTCCTTCCCATTCCTTAACCAAGAGCTCACTACTAGGGTGTATTCCTTGATTATCAGACACGGTACCTGACCAGTTGGTCCACGGGTTAAATCAATGCTTGATCCCAAACGGTGACAACCTTGTGGATTCTGATGTCAAAGTGTTGTACGCATAGTCCGCAAGGGGTAACAGCGAAACCCAATCATCTTGTTGGTAGGAACAGTAACTGTGCAAGTACTGCTCCAGTGTCTGAATAACCCTCTCGGTTTGCCCATCAGTCTCAGGGTGGAATGCGGTCGAAGCCTTTGGTTTCAGTTGCAACAAGTCCATTAGACTGATACAAAACTTGGTTGTGAATCGGCTATCTCGATCGGAGATGATTGACTCTGGGAGTCCATGAGGACCCCAAACGTTCTTCAGGAATAATAAGGCAAGCTCCTTGACAGGTACCTCCGTGGTCAGGGGCATGAAATGGGCCATTTTCGAGAATCTGTCCGCTATGACTCAGATCTTGGTATACCCTTCGGACTCTGGCAGCACTACAATGAAGTCCATTGAAATCACTGTCCACCGCCGCATAGGAACATCAAGAGATTCCAGTAGCCTGAACTTGTTGTGCCTGATGGACTTCTTTCTTTGGCACACATCACATGTCCGCACGTTGTCGGTGATGTGCTCATCCATCTTAGGCCAATAGACATTAGCCCTAACCCTGCCAATGGTCTTGTAAGTCCCGACGTGTCCTGGGATTTGGGAGTCATGTTCTCCCTTCCTGATAGTCCGCTTCAGATCCCGACCCTTGGGGACCTACCACCTGTTCTTGCATAGGAGTAAGCCCTTTTCCGCCGTGAAATGTTGGCCGACCTCTTGCTCGCTGGCCGCTGTGGCCTTCAGGATCCTCAAGTATTCCTAGTCTTCGGTTATTGTTACCCGCTGTTGATCCAAGAAGGAAGACGGGAGCCGAAATCCTTCGGACAACTGCAACACTTGTGGTTGCAACATGTCCCATTCCTGGCTCCCGACACACTGTCTGGGGCGAAAAAATGACTGTGACGGAAAATCACTCCCCGCTTCACGGCGGTAGTCCCTACGCTGTCACAAAGCATCTCTCTTCTGATTCAACCGTCCTTCCCTGTAAACTACCTTGAAGTTAAACAGTTGCAGGAACTCAGCCCAGCGGTGCTGCCTTCAGTTGAGGACCTTGGTACTATTGAAGTACTCCAAATTCTTATGATCCGTATAGATCACCAACTGGTCTGTTACTGAGCGTAGCAAATCATCCCATTCCTTGAACACCGCGATGATGGCTGTCATTTCCTTGTCATGGACATCATAATTAATCTCCACTAGGTGAAACTTCCTACTATGGTAGGCCACTGGATGCCATCTCTCATCTTCACAGAACTGGGAGAGAACGGCTCCTAATGCAAAGTCACTAGCGTTGGTTTCCACCCGGGTTGGCCATTCAGGGTCAAAGTGTGCTAGGATAGGTTTGGACGTGAATGCTTCCTTCAAATAGTTGAAGGCCTGCTCACACGGAGTTGTCCATTCCTATCGAACATCCTTCTTGGTCAAGGCCGTCAGAGGTTTCGCTATGTTGCTGAACCCTTTTATGAACCCACAATAGAAGTTGGCAACGCCCATCAAGTTTTGAACGTCGATGACGCATGTCGGAGGTGCCCAATCCCTGATTTTCTGCACCTTCTCCGACAGGATGGAGATCCCCATATCAGAGATCTTGTATCCACGGAATTGGACCTCCCGTTGGTGGAAACTGGACTTGTTCATGCTTACACATAGTCTGGCTTTTTGCAATTTCGCCATCACATGCCTCACCATCGCGACGTGCTCTTCCATAGTTTCGGAGTAGATCGGGATGTCATCCATGTACGCGATGACTGCTGCATCCATGAGATCCCGAAAGACCACATTTATCATACTTTGGAAAGTTGCAGGAGCATTACACAACCCAAACGGCATGACCGTGTATTCATGCAGTCCATATCTGCACCGGAAGGATGTCTTCCATTCCTCACCTTCTGCCATCCGCAGAAGGTAGTAGCCATTCCTCAAGTCCAACTTGGGGAACACAGCGGCTTTTCCTAACCTATCTGGCAGTTCATTCATCAACGGTAGAGGATACTTGCTCTTCACCATGATTTTGTTCAGCGCGCGGTAATCTATTACCAGTGTTAATATACGATCTGCCTTTGGCACGAAGAGGATTGGGGCTACTCCCAAGGAACTGGATCGCCGTAGCTTTCCCATTCGCAATATGTTATTGAGATATTCCCGGAGTGCCTTAAGCTCATTTTCCAATAATGGATAGAAAGGCCCAAATGGAGGTTGAGTTCCGTGTTGCAACTTGATCGTATGATCATACTTCAAGTGCTCCGGTAGTGCCTCAATCCGTTCTTGACTGAAGATATCCCCATAGTCCTTATACTCGGGGAGTAGCTTAACCATAATGTCGGCACCTTCCTCATCAGAGAATTGCACAATTCCCAATAGGTACACATTACTAGGGTCTTCGGCTAGTAACTCTTGATCGGTCATGAACACTAACCACCCCTGGTCTGCCAGTCGGTTAGCCTTACAGAAATCTGGGCACCCGGTTAGTGATCTGGTCTTCCAATCTATGTCGGGGTTATGGTCTCTCAACCAAGACATAGGTAGGTGCCCATCCATCTTAGGGTCGGGCATATCTGCAACTCCAAAGCACACCTCATTGTGGTGGTCACACATCCTCATTTCTAATGACTTGGTATAGTGTAGACCTGACCCAGGAATGTGATTACCGCTGGCGTCGCTTATCGGCCCATGTACCTTTCGTCGTACACAAGGTGCCTGAGTCTGCTTAACCCATCGGCTACTGAGAACTGGCCCAGTAGCTCTATTATTGAGTAGCTGGAGTGCTTCCCCCGCTTACCTGTCTAGCTCCGATATTCCAGTCTAACTTGAGCCACAGGTGGATAGACTTGGTATGACGAGGCAAGTTTTCACGCTTCTGCCTCTTCGCTTGTCTTGGTGAATTAGTCATCTTGGCTTAGTAATTCCTTGTAGTCTCTTGCCTTTCGATACAAGAGCAGCCACAACGGGTCGGTAACTGTTCAGGGATTGGGACTTGTCCTTTATCAATAACTAGGGTGTTTACTATCATGCCAGCATGATTTCGGGTACTAGACCCCCCTCAGGGTAACTTGAAAATAGTACTATTTATTTGATCAAGTCCAGCGTGAACCAATTCCACTTGTACTCAACATAACAATTTTCCCCGGGGTGCGTAAAAGTCCGCTATCAGACTGTTCCAAGCGAAGCAGCCATGCTTCCCCAACGTCGAGCGTCTCCTTCACCAAGACCTCACCCAGCCTCAACCGAAATAATGTCCTATGACTTGCCCATCCAGCTATGGAAATCCTAAAGCAATACATATAACTAGAACAAAGGAAATAACCAGAAACTCAACAAAGGAGAGATAAACCAACCCACCGCGCATGGCCTGTAATATCTACCTCCCCACACCACCGGGGTGTAGTCAGTATCGGGGTTGTTTATCCGGCAGAAGGGTGCTTACCCATCTCTGAAGGCACCTCTGTGGCTCATGTCTATCTATCTCTCAGGGGTCTATGGCCATGGGTTAATAAGGTTACACCTTGAACAGAACGGGTGCTCACCTATTCCAAGCCGTCAGTATCAACCTCCATGATCTGAGGTGATGCCTGGGGGACTTCAAGTATCTTTGACGAGGCAGCCGGAGGTGGCGCTTCAATGCGCTTTAGCTGCTTGTCTGTCCCTGTGGGCTCGCTTACCAGGGCTGACCGTTTCAACCCACAACCCTGTTTGGATGAACTAAAGACTGGGGACGTGGTGGTACACTTCCTCCAGAAGTGACCACTTGGTCCACACTTGGTGCACTGGTTGTGCTTTCTCAGATGTTCAGTCAAAGTTGACGGGATTTCCTTATGCGCTATTGCATACTCAGAAGTCGACGGCTTTGCCTGTTTCCCCGCATTGAAATTGGTAGGTTTGGCAGGCCTCTGGTTCTGTTTTCGCAAACGTTTTTCCTTCTTCTTAAAGCTCCCGGAAGTCAATGACCTATCGTTCTTCTTTTCTGTTGGCTGAGACCGTTAGACACGATAGATAACCCTGCTACTGAACCGGGTGTTGTCCTCCCGCGTGTGTCCAACTTTCCCCAGAGGATCAAGGTAGTTGTTCAAGTCGGTTGGATAGGGCTCCTTGAGTGGCCACTCGTTCCAAACTTCTTGGGTAATACCCGACCGTACCTTGTCTCGTTCTTGTACTGGATCTGTACAGTCGTGTCCGTTAAACAATTACACCCCCGGGCAACAACCATGACAACCACAATCAACCAATTCAACCACAAAAAAAAAAAAGATACAAATTCAATTAAGAAATAGATGAAAGTAAATATCATAAGCTCCAAAGAAATCCTGCTACCATTTTGTGTGACCCCCATCTGCATCCAAAACAGCCTGAATTCTCTCAGGCATCCTCTCTATCCAAGCATCCAATGTCCCTTGGGGAATTAAATCCCACTCCTCCTTTGCTGCCTGAAATAATTCAGCAGCACTATGAGGCCTTCTCTCCAGTCTGGAGAATCGCTTGGTAAGGGCTCTTTTGAGTAGAGCCCAGGTGTTCTCAATAGGATTGAGATCTGGTGAGTTGGGTGGCCAAGGAAGTTTTTTGTAACCACAGTCTGCCTCCAATTTTCGATTTTCCTCACCACCATGCCAGGAGGCATTGTCTGCAGCTAGGTAGATGTTGTCAGAAGGTCTATCCAGACCTTCTATAAAAGGGATGAGGTATGGCTGGTGGATTTCAGTTGCATATTGGTGGGAATTGAGGCCAAGTCTGTCTCTTTTGCTGGTCCTTTCCTCCTCCCCCCTCTTTCTCACAAGAATTAACTCAGTCCTGCCACCCTTCATGATTGCAGCATACACCCCAATACTAGTCCTCCCAGACTTAAAGCTAGGCTTTAAGTTTTTTTCTTCCAACTCTTCACCAGCTCTTACTCTGACCCTCCTCCCAGCCGGATTTGGATCATAAATAATAGTGGCTTCATCAACAAAGACAACCCAATTCCATGCCCCTTTCCAGTTCTTCCTTCTCCTAGCAAACTCCTTGCTCTTCTCCTTTTGTCCATTGCTCCAAAAAGGCTTTTTCCTAGGTATCAGAAGCCTGAAACCAGCTTCAGATATGATCTTATCTATAGTGGTTCTGCCAAGGCCAATATTCTCTTTTTGGGTAATGTCGTGTAATGCTAAATGAGGCTCAGCATCAATAATTGCCTCTACCACTCTTCTTTTGGTGTCCGTAATCTTGGTGGGTCGGCCTTTCTTCGAAGCATAATGGGTGTTTCCCCCTCTTGAATTGGCTCTTTGGACAACCTTGGCAACAGTCTCCTTGCAGACCCCAATAGCCTTAGCTATTTTATTATAACCCATATTGGTATGCTTATGCAGGGCATAGATTTGCTGATTCCAGTCTTCTTTTTCTCTTCGGGTATGTGGTGGTGCCATGGTGGGTGATGAGGTGGGGGAGAGGTGTCGTTGCACTGTTGCGGGGCAGGGGTATAATTATTTAACGAACACGACTGTACAGCTAAGCTTATACACGTAGTCAATTATCTTGTCCAAGTACTCATCAATGTGATGTGGCTTCATGACCAGGTCTCGCGATGTGACAAGGTATCAGTCTCGTTCCGCTTGGGCACCGCCGAAACTTCGTTCCAGTCGTTCCCGGAATCCTTTCCACGTTCTCAAGGGGTTACTGTTGCTAACAGGAATGCCAGTACGCTTGTCTACCTCTTTGTTGATGTGCGAGGGCACCCCGAGATACCATGTTCGGATGGTATCATCTCAGAGGGTGTTCAGCAGATTTACCTTGTCCATATCGCCCAACCTGCACCCCGCAAAGTATTCGAACTTGACCTCCACCCACGTTAGGAAGCTTGCAAGTTCTGTACCCTTTCCCTTGAATGCCGGAATAGCGCTCAACTTCTGCGACTTCTTCTGCCACGTTCTCGAGGATGGCCGCGAGGACGATCTGCTCCGGAATTCCTGTTATAGCTTCTTAGGACGGCAGTCCCACCGTCGTTTCTTCCCATCACTCCAATCATCCTTGCCAGCGCCGTGGAAGCGAGTGAAATCAGTGAGGGAATCGGCATCATCATCATCCGAACTGTCATGGTCGGAGTCCCCTGGATCTCCTCCCGCTCCAGTTGCACCACCTCCGGCAGGCGCATTTCCCCCTCTACCATCACTGGCGTTTCTGCCTGGTGTCTCCTGTGGTCTATCATACCCATCAAAACCTTTCTCCTGGCCATTCTGATTCCCATCCTCGGGGGGGTTAGCCTCTGATGGTACTGATGCCGGTGGTGGAACAGGACGTCGCCCACTCTCCGGAGCTGGGTTAGGCACCACCTGAGTTATCCTCCGAAATGCCTGTAGCTCTGTGCAGCTCAGGGGTTGCATTGGGGGGCCAATGTGCCTCCATGAGCCACAATAGCCACATGTTGGCAGTCCATCCTCTTCCTTCTGCTTTCTTCGATGCCTTACAGGGGTCCGTTGTTGCTTCCTGCACCCATATGTGTGGTAGTGAATCAGCCCCATACGGGTTTCTTCCGATTTGTACCCTGACAGGCAAAATTCCTCTGGGCTGTCCGGCACGCCGCTCGTCATCGTGGGGAGCACTGAGGCAGGAGTTGGTTTCGAAGAGGCAGAGGGTATCACGCATGACCCGGGAACGGAGTGAGCCGGAGTCCCAGGTTTGGGGATCGGAGTCCCTCGTGATGGAGCCATGGGAACCCGCTCTTCCTGTTGCCTTACCTGTTCGAAAAATCCAGGTGATACCGCCCGCAGTTTGTCGGAACCCTGGGATAGCCAATACTGCTAGCGGAAAGGCTGTGGCAAGAAAGGTCTCAGGACCAGCCAATGAGACGCTTAAAGGTGTGGGTCTTGGGGCAGCGATATGAGGTACAGGAGTTGCAACCGGCTATGTTGCAGGAGGGTTAATGGGAGCAGGGGTCGGCCGTGGCGTAGGGTCGGGTGTATCTGCTGCCGTGATACCCTTTGGCTTCGACATCCTGTTCTTAACGCGACGCCCATCAGTTGGTCCAATCGCCGGACTTCCTGAATAACTGCCGGCGATCGAGGAGGGGACAGACAGAGAGCCTGTCGATGCTCTTGTGAAGGACGAGGTATAGCCGTAGCCTTCACCCTTGAGGCTTTCCAACATTCATATACCCACAGGGCTTAGGTACGCCCTCTACTGTTCCTCCCTGCCACCCATAGCCAGTTCTATCTCCAAGTACTCATGCTTTGTGTAGACAAGTGGGAGTGGGGGCGCCGCCTCTATTATCAGTACGTCATTTTCAGCAACAATACTATATCCTCCTCTGAAGGCCCATTCCAGCGCTAGCATATGATCCCGCTATGGCTTCTGGTCTCTTAACATTCGCAGGTATGCCTGCTGCTGTACTTTCATCCATTCCACCACTGCCGTAGTAATCTGTTTACAGAACACCTGCTCCTGCTTGGCATTCCAGTCCTTTAGTTCCCGCTTCACGTCCTCAATCGACTTGAATACCTCCCAGATGATGTAAGGTTCGAGGAACTCGTGGGAGAACTCGCTAGATGGTAGCCCTGGCGGCGGGTGGGGGAGCATGTTGTGGACGTGGGCAGAATCTTGAAAGAACGAAAGCACGACGGCATGAGGGTCTGTAATCATAAGATCAACACATTCATGAGGTAGCTGAAGGGGGGCGGCCTCCAGACGCAATTAGTGACCGTTGCATTCAATGGCGCCGACATCCACGGAACCCGACACGCGAAATGTGTTGGCGGAGTTCTCGTCAAGGTCAAGGTCTGAATCTGAGTTGGATTCCATTCTAGCTCGAAGTTCGGTACTAGCCATTGCGGTTTCCACCCTAGGCTGGTTGTTCTAGACAAGGTTACCAGTATTCACGCAAGGTCAGTGCCGAAGGTCGGAAACAATTAATCCGGAAAGGAGTTAAGCGTGGAGTGCGCTTAACGATATACTGTAACGGGAGCACCCCTAGGAAGATGGATCCCAAGGTTGCCACTGCACCGAACAACTTCAACTTATCGACAAAAGTTCATACATATGGAAGAGTAAAGTACATGGTGAAACTTAATATCGTTAAGCGTGACGCTTCACTCAATTCAGGTCTTGAGAGGATTGATTGATGGAGTAGGAGAGTTCTCGCATAGACTTTCAGGTAGTATTAACTTATGCCAGAAACTGCCCCATCAGTTTACTCCAACTATTCGAGCACACCCTTGTCCACTAAGGGCGGTTCGACACGTCTCCTGACACACCTGTCGGGCATGCAAGTGTTGACACACTCTAGTCGGCGTTCACCTCATGTGGTTATCGTCTCCGCAGCGAATTCCTATTTAGCCCGCCGGAGTGAAAACTTGTGCGCATCGGCGTACTGCTAGTGGCTAACAGTCAAGACATCGCATGAACTTAGACTATGTATAATACCCTTCCCCTGTGCATTGATTTCGACTTGGCCCCAGAAGCTAGCCTAAGTGTTTTATCTATCTACTGATTACGGTTCCTGGACTTCCGGTATCTTCCGCAGGACACAGTGGTCCGCGAGTGATCCAATGGGTCCTACCCATGACCACTACCTCAGATACACCTTACCTGTAGTAGGAATCATGCTTTTGGTGTCTCTGTAATTCCCATTCAGAGCCTATAACCTTGGGGACACTTTCGGGCTTGGTAGCGGTAAAACTCTCCGGGTTGCCGCGGTACCACCCGGGACTACCTTCGGGACCCGCCCTGTTAACACTCGTTAACTCGATCAGTTTTGGTCCGTTTTACTCCGAACAACTTGGTGGAGGTACTGCACCTTCCGCCCTATCCCCCCTTTTATATCCGGCGAACTGCCTGTGGTCGACCGGACGGCAGCAACGTATACGGTGTTGCAAGCAGGTCTCCCACGATTCCATTTACCTAGACTGCACACAACCACACAGCCATTTGCCCATGAGGTCCGGGCCTCAAGGCGGGGCCGGAGGGGTATGATAGGAATAATGTGTCCAATTTGCAGCCTCGTCGGAGCTACGTAGCTCGCCCAACAGCATCTCCCGGAACCCCAGATTCCCGTATTATGCATGGTTTCGCATGACAAACATTGCGGTCATTTTTCCCGAACTCCACGAGGGACTTCACATTGAAAGGTAGGGTAACTCAGGACCTTGGCCCGAATAACCCAAGCCCCATGGTAGGGTAACCTGTCCTGTGGACAAGACAACTTTTCCTTGTTACCCTGTCTATCCTGTCACAGGAGATAGACACTTCTAACCTTTCGCCAGTTACCCAGCCTAGCTGAGTAACCGCCCCTTCGGAGGTCCCTAAGTATGCTGACACCGCTCCTGGGTGTATCTGGGTATCTAAGTCCCTGACCAGCCAATGCTGTTCATTCTCGGAGCCTGGGCCATCGGGTCTCGATAGGTCAAGTATTTACTTGCCTGCGGGTTCCTACCAGTTCGCCTCCTGGCTCCCTGTATGGGTATAGGTTTGGTCTACCATAGCTCATGTATGCTGGGTCGCTACAACCACCCTGGACTACCTTGCGGACCCAAGTGTTAACACCTGCTAACCCCATCAGTTTTGGTCCGTTTTACTATGAACAACTTGCAGGAGGCACTCCACCTTGCAGCCTATGCCCCCTTGTATATCCCGCGAACAGCCGATGGTCGACCGGATGGTAGCGACGTATACGGGGTTGCAAGCAGGCCGGCTAAGATCCTTCTTCCCTATACTGCACACCACTACACAACCGTTTGCCCATGATGTCCGGGCCTCAAGGCGGGGCCGGAGGGGTATGATAGGAATAATGGCCCCAATTTACAGCTTCTTTAAAGCTGTGTAGCTCATGCAATAGCATCTCCCAGGACCCCTGATTCCAGTATTATGCAGGGCTTCACATGACAAAGATTCCCCTTATTTTTCCCGAACTCTGCATGGGTCTTCATATTGGAAGGTACGGGTACCTAGGACTTTGGGCAGGGTAACCCTAACCCCATAGCAGGGTAACCTGATCCTGAGGGCAGGGTGATCTTGCCTGGCAGACAAGATAACTTTTCCCTGTTACCCTGTCCATCCCATTGCTGGAGATAGACATTTCTGACCTTTCTCCAGTTACCCGGACTAGCTGCGTAACTGCCCCGTCAGAGGCCCCTAAGCATGCTGACACCTCTTCGCAAGTCTACCCTGGTAGCTAAGTACCTTGCCAGCTAATTCTGTTCATCTCGGAGCCTGGCCCATCGGGTCTCCGTAGGTCAAGTACCTACTTGCCTGCCAGTTCCTACCTTTTCACCTCCTGGCCACCGGTATGGGTGTAGGTTCTGACTACCATACCTCATGTATGCTAGGTCGTTACACGCGCTAACAATTGTAGTCGACTGCCAGCTTTAGGATAGTCAGGTAGTTGTCAAATTGAACCCTATGGCCTATGCTAACTCCCCAACCTGGTAGAGTGGCTCGATAAACAAGTAGTTCCTATACTCAATAACCAGCCCTTGTTATTAACGATTCATGTTTTTGCAACACACAAGGATGAACGGGTCCTTGATACAATGAGGGCTAAGGACATTACTGCAAGTGTTATTCAGGGAGGTTGTAATGGCTTGGTTCAACCCCTAGATATTTCTATAAACAGGCTATTTAACAAAATTTTAAAGGTAAGATTGTATCATAAGATATACTTACCTGTATCAAATACTAACTTATTTGTGTTATAATTATAGGAAGAGTTAGATATCATATTAGACAAAATGGATAATTAGGAGGATGGGATCTTACCAGAGGGAGGAAAACTCACCAGGAGTATTATTGGCCGGTGCTGGGTAGCTGCAACCAGGGCAGTGGGGAAAACTTGGGAGAGATTGTTGCAGGAGACATTTGAGATTGTTCGGCGGTCGTTTCGCTATGTTAGCCTCTCACTTCCCATTGATGGAAGTACTGATACCAAGATTTCCATAAAGGCGATCGATACTTACTACCCAGAAAAAGGGTTGGTAGGTTGCCTAGATGGAGGAGGGCTTACCGTGGAGGATGTTTTGGATAGTTCTGGGGAATCTGAAGAGCCTGAGGTTGTTGATGCAACTCATGGAGGTGTGGTGGAAGAAGATGATCATGATGGTGATGATGAAAATATATTTTTTGAGTAGCTGCCAAGGATTAAAAAGGACATTGTGTGCTTCTTCATTAGCGAGCTTGGCATGTATCACCTTAATTTAACCGCAAAGCACATTGTTTGCTTATTTTAGATTTCACGGTACCCTCCCTTGCCCGAGCCATGATGTTCTCATCAAGTGTGTCACACCCTTGGGGCATCTATCTTGATTCATAGTGTTGAACCAGTATACCTGAAACCATGTCAGCAAGTGGTTAGATCCAGCTTCACAAATCACTCGTGTAAACTTGAATAACTCTATCTGCAGATCCTGAGAAACCCTAATGTGGTCTCCCCAGTATCTGCTTGCGTAATCAAGAAAGGTGTACTTCTGGAAATAATCCTCAACCACCTCGGTAGCATTCCCATGGGGATCCACCACCAATGGGTGGTTTTCAAAGTTCTCAAGTAAAAGATAAGAGATGCAAATGTCAGCTAATAAGAAGTTTGAATCCCGAAGGCTCAGGGTGTGCTGCCAGGTGCCCTGCTTAGGCAAAGATCCACCAAGCACCAACTCCCTTGCTGTTTGGTGAATGAGTTAGATCCTCAAAGCGATAATCTGCACGAAAAGCCCGCAGAGGTTTTTCAGTATCCCTTCGAATTTGGGGTTAAAACCCTTAAGGTCCTGAATAGACTTGTGGTCCTGGTTGACTCCAAATACGATGTTTATTTCCTGGGGTGTAAGGAGCCTTGCAGCTGCTACCACTATGTTTAAGATTTTGCGAGCTCTGTCGGGGTATGTGCTTTCGTTACGCATCTTGGTGTATGGTCCTGCTAAATCGGGAGGTTCTGTGGAGATAATGCGAGTAACCTCCACCCCCAAGCTGTTCTCGCTTTTGTTCAAAATTACTGTGTCATAGTCCTGTACGGTGGTGTGACTGTGTCAGTCATGTGATATAGCCACATGACCTGTTGTTATACTAGAAGATTCTAGCAGGTTATATGGATTTCCTTGATATGAATCAGTGTTCGCATAACTATAGAAGTGTATAAATAGAGGTGTATTATTCCTTTTAGTTAGAAGAGCATGCAAGCTTGAATTAATCTATAAGTCTTAAAGGTATATCTTGTCCACCAGGTCTACTCCACTATCACAAGTGCAAGTAAGTTAGATACAAATATTCTCAGATTATGAGCCCCGGTTTGTGCGATCTTCGGCAAACCCAAACATCATATACCACCAGGCCATAAGTGCACTCCTAAGCCTGTGTATACCATTGATCCTCCCCTCAAACACCTCCTACAGCAAAACCAACATGGCCCTCCAGTACTTTGATGCACTAGACTGGTGGTTGTGTCCTCACTGCCACAAAATATGCCCTCTTTCACCTAATTATCTTCTCTCATCCTGTTGTAGAAGGTACTACAACAAGCTACGGTGAGACGCAATCAGAAACCTGTGCGAGACAAATTGTTGTCAATTTCATTCAGAACGAAACCAACGCCTTCCACAAAACGGACAAGTGGAAATGACGGTAATCAGATCCATAACACGTCAAGCAACAGGTTGAATGATACCGAAACCGTCTTCAAGCGATCCGTAACTGACTACCCAAAACTACAAGGACAAGAGGACTGCCAGACTTGGGCGCAAGCCTGGCTGGTTGCCTTCGAAGTCATTGAACTAGGAGAGGAAGTACTTGGAATAGAAAAGAAGCCTGAAATCCCTGCAATCGGAGCATCCAATAATGCTGCAAAAGTTACTACATGGAAGGAAAAGGACACTAAAGCTAGATTCTACCTCTACCAAGCAGTAAACTCCATCTACCATGCCAACATCTCTGGTAAAAGTTTATCTGCGGAGCTCTGGCAAGTGTGGAAAGACAGATTGGACAAAGAAACTCCGGGTACCAACATGATGCTACTTGAAGCCATCTGGAAAATCAAACTTGTCTCCACCTAATCCATCTCTGACCATGCCACAGAGTTCAAACTGAATGGAACCGTCTTACCCAACGATGTTCATCCATTGAAGATAAAACAAGCAAGGAATTCTGAACGGGGATACTAGTATGGACACCGGGAGAAGACGTCAAGGGTACTGTCTTCATGCTATCTATCAACGAATTGCACCCTGATCTATTTGATGTCTTTTCAGCAAGAAAGAAAACCAGATAAGTGAACATGGAGGATTATGTTCTAAGCAGGGTATCAGAAAAGGGAGAAGGTAAAGAGGAGAAAAAGGTATGGTCAGTACCTTACAAAAATAAGAAACTGATGCATTGTGCATTGTGTGCAGCAAGGGGTAGGAAAAGCGATATCCACAATACCAACAAATGTCGAGGTCTTTCGTGGGAAAAAGCCAAAAAGAAGATATAGGACAACAAGCACAACACTGCAGCAGTTGCGGATGCAACAGTTGCGGTTCTCATTGCGAAAACCAGGAAACCTCCTACACCAGGGGAAGTAGTTGTCTGCAGTATAACAACTGGGGAAGTTTCAACAGAATAGTTATGCGATTCTGGAGCATCGAACCACAAAGCACCCAATTGAGAAGACTTCCAAATTCTTACACCTTCTCCGAAAAGATAGTAACAGCAGACAGCAGAGAAAGGAAGAAGGATGTTTGAGAAGAAAAGGAGGATTTTCATGGTTGCAGAAAAGAAAAGTGGGTTGTGGTATGTTAGTATGAGTAATGAGAAGTCTTTTGTTTCTGTTTATCAAGAACAGCACAAAGCCCTTAGACATCCGCATGTAATTAAGAATTGTTACAAGCATGCTAGCCCTATCGCTCCTCCATCAGACTTTCATTGTACAACCTGTAATGGGAACCAAACCATGCATATAAAACCAAGGTCAAAGGACATCGAAACCAAGACAGCTTTTGATAAAGTCCTTTCCAATCTTGGTGGTCAAATGTCCACATGCACACAAGGAAAGAATCTTTACTACACGATGTTTATAGATGATTATACCAGCTATTGTGGGATTTACCTACTAAAGACAAAGGACGGAGTAGAAATTGTCATAAAACACTTCTGGGAAATAGTCCTTACTCAATTTGGTAAACGAGTCCACCGCTTGCATAGCAATCAAGGAACCAAATACCTGAACCAGAAAGTGTCTCAATTCCTAAACACAGAAGGAGTCATCCATACCCGATTATCAGCCTACAACTCTGGATCAAACGGAGTCGCAGAAAGGTTGAATTGTACCCTCACAACAATTCTGCGATGCATGATTCCACTGAAATGAAAATTATTGTGGAAAGAAGCCTATTTCACCGCAGTTTATTTATACAATTGTCGCTGGCATTCATCAATAAAAACAACACCCTTCAAGCGACTATATAAAACAAAACTCAGGATTAGTCAGCTCCATCCCTGGTTTGCCAATGCCATAGTATATATCCCAGCTGAGAAGCGGGGAAAGTTTGACCAGACACCGGAAGAAGGTCACCCAGTTGGCTACACTTCCAGTCCAATGATTTGCGGTATTTATATACCAAAATGGCATACTGTGATGAAAGCAAGGTATGTGAAATTTGGAAAGACAAAAGGGATATCGTTTGAATATCTTCAATGAACAATAGAAAGAGAAGACCAGGAAAAGTCCGATCAATAGAGTGAATCGGAACATTCCACTGAGGATGGGACATCCACCCCATTAAGACCGACAACACCAGTACTACCTCCGAATACTTCCATGCTCCGCAAATTCCAGTCAACACCAATACCTCCTCCAGATACCTCCTCCTCAGTACTTCCAGCACCCAGTCGCTCCACTCATGAACAAACTTGGACCCAGAAGGCACACGATGAGGACCGACTTCGATAGAAAAGAAGATACAGTCTCTGCAACTTCAGATCAAAGGAAATGAATGGGATTGTAAGCTGGAAGGCCTAACTAAGAACAAGATACAGCTTCTTCAAGAAAGAAGAGAGGAACCTAAGGAACAGCTGTGCAATAAAGAAGGAAATCTTCAAAGACGTACAGCTGTTGGTCCCATGTATCACATACCAGACCCCAATATGTATAGAGAGGCTATAGAATTGCAGGAGAGGGATGAATGGCAGAAAGCCAGGGACAAACAGATGAAGGTACTGAGAAAACGAGAAGCAGGAGTTGAAGTGGAAAAACCAAGTGGAAAAAAGGTATTAACAGTACGATGGGTTTATGAGGCCAAAGTGAATAAGGATTGCACTATCAAATATCAGAAAGTAGGATACTACACAAGAGGTTTCAACCAAGCTCCGGTGAAGACTATGAAGAAGTTTATGCCCTGGTTTCCCTGTTAGAATCCCTGAGACTCCTGGTGGGGGTAGCTGTCAAACGTGGTTACAAGCTCCAATAAATTGAAATTCAAAGCGCCTTCCTATATGCCAGCATACATATGGAAACCTAGCTGGAGCTCCTGCAAGAGTATCGCGAATCAGGAAAGGTCTGGAAGGTCAAGAAAGCTATCTACGGACTCAGGCAATCACCATGACTATGGTACCAACAACTAACCAAAACTCTCAGAACCATGAACCTTAAAGTTACCGACTTCGACCCATGCATTCTCGCAGCAAAAAACCTCTTTTGTCACATTTATATTGACAATATACTAATGGCTGGAAAACCCACACTAGTTGATACATGTATTGACAAAATACAATTCTATTTTCAAGGTACAGACTCCGGACAAGCATCACTACTGTTAGGCATGCAGATCGAAATCTCGAATGACAATCTCAAAATCTACTATGAACAGTATATTACTAAGATCCTTAAACGATTCAACCTAAGAGAAGCCAAACAAGTTGACCATCCTACCGAAGTCCATACTACACTTATAAGAGCAAAAGATGATGAGCAACTATGTGATCAATGACAGCACCAGTCCATCATTGGATCACTGATGTACACTGCTATTGGTACAAGACCTGACATCGCACATGCCACTGCTTGTCTCAGCCAATTCTCCTCAAAGCCTACTACTACAAATATTACTGCTGCCAAAAGGGTACTAAGGTATCTAAAAGGAACCAAAACCAAGGGATTACGATATAACTGAGACAATAAGGAGCAACAATTGATGATGTTTAGTAATGCTTCATTGGCCTCAAATGTTGAAGACAGAAAATCAATTACTGGTCTGATCGTCCAAATTTACAGAAGTACCGGGATATGACGATCGAAGAAACAAAAAAACCATACCAATATCTACAACAGAAGCCAAACATGTTGTACTCATATTCGCCACTCGACAAAGCGTCTGGCTACGCCGAGGATTGTCACATATGGGAATTGAGACGGTACTGATCCTATACTGTAAAAACACGCCAGCTATTAAGCTTACCGAAAATGCGGGTGTTTCCGATCAAACAAAACATATCGATGTTCACCACCATTACACTAGGGAGCTACGGGAAGCGCAGAAGATAGATGTGATAGCTGTTCGAATGGAGGACAATTTGGTGGATAAATGTACAAAGGAATTAGTTAAGATGACGTTTGAGGGGTTTTTCAATAGGCTGGGAATAGAACCGTAGGGGAAGTGTTCAAAATTACAATATCATATTCCTCTATGCTGGTGTGACTGTATCGGTCATGTGACACAGCCACATGACCTGTTGTTATACTAGAAGATTCTAGCAGGTTATATAGATTTCCTTGGTATGAGTCAGTGTTCGCGTAACCATAGAAGGGTATAAATAGGGGTGTATTTTTCCTTTTAGTTAGAAGAGCACGCAAGCTTGAATTAATCTATGAGTCTTAAAGACATATCTTGTTCACCAGGTCTACTCCACTATCACCAGTGCAAGTGACTTAGCTACAAATATTCTCACTTTCCTTCCAAAGATCAAGAACAAGAGAAACCCAAAGGAATGTCCGATCAGCGGATGACTCGAGAAGTTTTCGCAAACATCCTAACTCCCCCGGTCGCCTCCAGCACGACTCTAGGGTTTTAATCCCCTCATCGATGACACGAGTAACGTCGCCACTAATAGCACTGACCTCGTCTTCTCCTTTCAGTCGGATGGTCGTTTTGGGTGAGCCGAGTTTCATCTCAATGCCGTGGTCCGGGCGGCTTGTATCATAACCAGGAATTTCAAAGGTATATCGGAGGTCTGCCATCCAGAGAGATTGGTGGTGAGATTGATAAGCTCAGATAGAGACTATTTCTCGCACTCATCCAAGGCATCAATCACACAAATTACATTGCCACACTCTCCCTTAGCTACCGTCTTAACCAAAATATTCCACAATGCATTGACCTCCTGAGTAAACTTGACACCTTTAGCCTTAAACTCTTCATCTGCAAATTCAATAAGGTACCCTCCGTTCTTGAAAATCTGGTGTAGTACGGCGCAAAGAGCAGATGTTGCGCTCCTCTGTTCATCGCTGTCGTCTTTAAAGAAGAAATAGCAAACGATAGTGTCCGGTTGGAGTTGTAGGCGCTCTGCGAGGAATGAAGCAATAACGGATTTTCCACAACCCGGGTCGGCGGAGAGCCAGAGGAGACCAGACGTCTTTTCTTCCAACCAGTCCTTATACTTTAGATGTTCAGTAACTCAGGTGCACGTTCCCTCAACTGGTTCCCGAATCCGACGTCGCTGCTCCTCATAGCTAGAGGTGTATAGGCATTGCAGGATTCTGTCGTAGCTCTTGAGCGAGCCCGGGCCTCCGTAATTGTTAATGGTAGTATTACCAGAGCCATAGGTATTATTATTACCGGAGTTACCGCTATAATCGCCTGCAATATTCTGTGCAGTTGAGCTACAACTAGAGTTGATGGCATTAGTGGTTGGAAGCACCAATATGGGGAAATGCAAGAGCATACGGTCGGGGGCCCTCAGAGTGGCGGTTTGATCGATTATCGCCCATATGATCAGAGCGCTTAAGTAGAAAGAGGCTGTGTTTTGTCGATGTAGACAATAAGTGTTCTTTGATATTTGAGCAGATAATCCTCGATCGGGTCCTCAAGGATAGGAACAGGCAGGTTGGGGGCCGCCGAGATAACCCTACTGTGTTCCTGCGAGAGCCAAACCGTCAGTGTTTGTGGAACCCAGCAGTTCAGCTACCCCACCCCAGTCTATCATGCATGTCGCGCAAAATAAGTGCCCCGCCTGCAGTAACTACCAGTAAAATTTCGTCAGATCGGCAGATACTGGAAACATCTGCAGACCGCGCCAGATTTATATATTTACATTCCCCATCATACCTACCCACCGATGCAAGAGGGGGTTCCGAATTCCCGAGCAAATCCAAATACAACCACCGAGCCCCGCGATGCCGGCTGCAGAAGATCCAGAGAACTCGAGCAACAAGGTAACTCGAAGGTGGGAATGGAAAAAGAAATACCGTTAAAACCCCTCTAACCCACTACCGTATCTTATAGTCAACTACCGTACCGCATCTCCAGCCATGTAATCTCCGGATCCCTAGTCAGAAGCCCCTGAGCAGGACTATCCTGTTCCAGACAAGATATAAGATCAGCCCGCCAGATGTGTTGGATCTCATTAATCGGCATTTTGCAATTCTCTTGACCTATCATACTAAACCTATCGCGGTCTGGCAGGGTGATTTCCACTGATAATCTGATCGCGGGTTATGGGGTTTGGGGTGGCTGAGGACGGGAAAGGAAATATCATAGCCGTTCTTGGCGGACGTGCGGGGCCCCCGGAATGTGCCCTGGAAGTTCCACTGGGGGGACCGCGAGAGGGAGTGCGAAATGGTTATCGTATCGTACAGGTACGGTACAGTGCCAGTACTCAAAAAAGTTGGGACAGAGACTGGGTGTCCCAGCGCTTTCTACCAATAACACTAAAAGCATGATTCTTATTATTGTTAAGATGGTTTCAGTTATAGGGGTTATGGGTAGAACCCGTTTGACTGCTATACTAGCGAGCACTAACTGAGGAGTTGCTTGAGGCCTGTAGTCTTATAAGAAGGGCATAGAAAGTGGAAACTATAGGGGCCCATGGGGATTTGAATAGATGAAGTGCATATGGGGAGGTATTTGTAGTTAGTAGGACCTCTTAGATGATTTGACTGTTCACTGGTGGCAAGGCATCAATGCGAAGAGGTTTTCACATGGGCAGCCACATCAGCAAAAAAAACCCTCTCGGCAGATGAAGAATGTCTGCCTCCAGACACGACCCGTCAATTTTGTTTGTTCTGCACGTCCTGACTGTCCAGACATTAACCCATTTCATCCGTCCCATGCGGCACATTCCCACCCGCCTCCCTTCCCCCCCACTATCTCACTTGCATGTCGTGGACTCCATTAGTCCTAACACTGTTCGCTATTTTACTCCATGCCCCTATTTCGTCGAGCGGCCTTCGCTCTATTGTTACCGGACCATCATCTCTTGAATGTGATCTTATTGGCCCAACACGGCCAGGCGGCCTGGTTCCGTCTGCTAACGTCCCACAATGGACTCTTCGCGCAAAGTACGACAGTGTAATCCTAATATCCGCTTGTCATCTGGCACCTATATGCTGACCCCAACTGCACTCCTCATACTATCTGTTTGTTTCTGCTGCCATCCCCAGCCCTCTTTGCTGTGGCCCTTGTGCCCGGACAGTAGCAGAAAGACCCACATCCTGTAAGGATGGCAGTGGGCACTGGCGTATAGGTTCCAGATGGTTTATGTTTTTATTTAAGGCAGCTCACAGAATGAATTCTGTCCAGCCCCAATTATCACTCTTGATGTTAGTACTGCTGTCAGTACTTTGGGCTCCACATATCCTGTCTGCTGCTGATTTTCAATTTTCAGTTTACTTAGCTAGTAGTACCGTAATTGTGATCCCTATATAATCTTTATTAGTATACTAGCATATACAAGAATTCAATATATCTCGTTAAACATTTGCAAATCAATCTGGTGATTCACTATCCATTACCTCTCCCTGGCAGGAACCAGATATGCCTGTCCAATCACTGCTCCTATATCAACAATCTGTATATACTGGCTGATGGACTGCTTAGAAACTCAGATATGTCCATTGGTAGTGTGATATCTCCCACTATGCACTGGATCAAGCACTTGAACTAATGCTAGTCAACTGACACCAGCTGCCTCACTGTGGATGGTTCTTATCTTGAAAAGCCCTAACAACCATGCCACTCACCTCCCTCACAGATACCTGCATGAGTCTGCTCTATCAACCCGGATCTATACCCAATGATTTCGTGGCCCTGCATTGTGAAAAGTCTTTGTTTCCATACACCGAGCCCAGTGGATCAGGAAGACATTTGTTGATTGAAAGTCAGGAACTGGAATTTCAAGCTGGGTAAATTGCTCCACTTGAAACAATCCTAATTCTGGGGAATCAGTAGGTAGCTGCTGTGCATCCACTACAGTCTAGTTGATATAATGGACTATCTGCTCCACTATGGTGGAAGAAGTGATGTCAAGTGCCTTACAAAGTTTGGTTAGTGTGCTGGTATTCCTACAGCCTCTGAGAACTTGCTGTAGCCTGCTGTGACTTGAAGATGTCAGCATTCCTTTCACCACATTCCCTATTCCTACCTTATCATCAGCCTCTGAAGGTTCCTCAATTGTAAGCAATCCCATTCCGAGTCCATGCTGATAGCCATATTGTGATCAGATCTGTCAGGCAGCTTCATTTTTGTTTGATCTCCTGTAGGATTCTTTGATCTGTTCTTTATGTGCCAGCTCACCGATATCAGTGGAATGCATTGCCAGCGACGAAAAATGTCCAATGTGGGCCACAAAGTGAATCTGGTAGTGTATCTTGATAAGGTTTAAGTAGTTGTCACACCAGATAAAATCT
This sequence comes from Tuber magnatum, assembly GCA_003182015.1. Lineage (NCBI taxonomy): Eukaryota > Fungi > Ascomycota > Pezizomycetes > Pezizales > Tuberaceae > Tuber > Tuber magnatum. The sequence continues at coordinate 2,797,898 of PYWC01000007.1, forward strand.
GGTCTGTGATCTATTCTTCGGCAGCTCTCTTCATCCCCCAGTGAACAGTGTTTGGTGGTGGAGATACTGGGAAATGCTTGGGCTTATTGATCTGCTATATGTTCTCGTAGTTCATGATCCTAGCGACTTGCCTGGGTGCGAGTAGCCTTGGATGTATGAAACTCAAGAAAGATGTCTTTTGTCAGGTAAAATATCTGCAGATAATTTTCCATGTATGATATAGTATCAGGCATATGTAACGGGGGCATCCCGAGCCAGATGGATCCCCATGTTGTGACTACAGTGAACAACTTCAAATTTATTGCCAAAAGTTCATACAAATATAAGAGTAAAGTAAATAGTAAAACTTAATATTGTTAAGCCAGATGTTTCACTCAATTAAGGCCTTGAGAGAATTGATTGTTGCAGTAGGAGAGTTTAGGTATGGACTTTCAAGTAGTTTCATCTTATGCCAGAAACTCCCCCAAGAGTTTACTTCAACTATTCGAGCATAGTCGGTTAAGCTAAAGGTGGTCCAACATGTCTCCTGGCAGACTGTTCAGAGATGACTGTGTTGACACAATCTAGACAGTGTTTACTGCATGTGGGTATTGTTTCTGCAGCACATCTCCATATTGCCTGCTTAAGTGAAAACCTCTTCGTATCAGTGCCTTGTCTGTAGCTAAAAGTCAAGACACCTTATAAACTGCAGTATTTATGATACCCTTTCCATATGCCTTGATCCTTACATGACCCCGGAAGCTACCCTGAGCGGTTTATCTATCTACCATTTATGACCCTTGGACTTCCAGTATCTTCCACTGGATATGCTAGTCCTGTAGTGCTTCATTCTACGCTACCTATAACCAGTAACTTGAATCCATCTTACCTATGGTAGGTATTATGCTTTTAGTGCCTCTACACTTGCCTTACAGACCCTATGGCATTAGGGACACGTTCGGGCTTGATAGGTGTAAAACTCTCCGGGTTGATCTGGTACCACCCAGGACTGCCTTCTGGACCGCCATGGTTAACCCCTGTTAACTCGGTTAGTTTCAGTCCATTTTACAGTGAAGAACTTGGAGGAGGTGCTTCACCTTATACCCTATGCCTCCTTATAAATCCTGCTGACAGCCTGCAGTCAACCGGACAGCAGTGATATCCACGGTGTTGCAAGCAGGTCTACGGATATTATCTTTTTCCAGACTTTGTACAGTTATGCAACTGTTTGTGTATGATGTCTCAGCCGCAAGGCGGGGCCAGAGTGGTATGACAGGAAAATGTTTCCAATTTACATCTTCTTTGGAGCTGCATAGCTCTCCCCATAGTGCCTCCCAGAACCCCAGATTCTAGTGTTATGCATGGCTTCGTATGACAAACGTTTCAGTCAGCTCCTCTGAACTCCTCCACTGACTCTGTATAAATATCAGGTAGGCCAACTGAGGTTTCTAGGTAGGGTAACCTGAGTTTTAGGGCAGGGTAACCTACTCGGGAGGGCAGGGCAACTTTACTCTGTCACCCTGTCTATTCCTATATGGGAGATGAACTTTCCTCCCTTTCCTTGGCCCAGTTTCCAGCCAAGCAGGGTAACTTGTAGTCACTTAATTCTGGAGTATGCTAACATCTCCCAAGTGTGTATTCCTTCCAGTTCATAATAGAACCCTGACCATCCTGCCTCCGCGGGTCAAACCCTTCCTTGCACTCCTGTTCCTATCATTCTGCCTTACAGCTGCCTGCATGGGTGCAGGTTCAGTCTGCCATGGTTCCTGTCTGCTGTGTTGTTAAACCGGTACCAGCATGGCCATCTCTGTTAAAAACAGGGTGGACATCGGGGTCAAGTTCTGCTGTATGGCTCTTAGCGCTGTCATCAACTGCTTATCAATGGTTTGCAGTTTTATTAAGAACTATAGGTTCCAGATTCTACCAAGTGACCTTTCTTCTTCCCACTTCCTGTAACAAACCCAGGATACATGGGCTATGGCAGTCGGAACCTACACGCATACAGGGAGCCTAGAGGCGAACTAGTAGGGACCGGCAGGCAAGTGAGTAGTTGACCTACGGAGACCCTATAGCCCGGGCTCTGAGAATGAACAGAATTAGATGGCCAGGTACTTAGGGGCCTGGGTACACCCAGGAGTGGTGTCAGCATGCTTAGGGACCTCTGAAGCGGCAGTTACTCAGTTTCGCCAGGAAACTGGAGAAAGGTCACAAGTGTCTATCTCCGCTGACGGAATACATAGGGTAAGAGGGAAAAGTCATCTTGTCCACCAGACGAGGTTACCCGGCCCTCAGGATCCGGTTACCCTGCCATGAGACTCGGGTTACCTGGTCCAGAGTCCTGAGTTACCCTACCTTTCACTACGAAGTCCCTCCTGGAGTTTGGGGAAAATAACGGGAATGTTCGTCACGTGAAGCCATGCATAATCCTGGAATCTGGGGGTTCCGGAGGACACTATTGGGCGAGGTACGCCACTCTGGAGAAGTGGTAAATTTCAGACATTATTCCTATCATTCCCCCCACGGGCCCCCATTGATGCCTGGACATCATGGACAAATGGCTGTATAGTTATGTGCAGTCTAGCAAGGAGGAATCTTGTGAGACCTACCTGCAACACCGTATACGTCGCTGCCGTCCGGTCGACCATAGGCTCTTTGCAGGATATATAAGGGGCATAGGGTGGAAGGTGTAGTACCTCCTGCAAGTTGTTCGGTGTAAATCGGACCCAAGCTGGCGGAGTTAATGGGGGTTAACCGTAGAGGTCCTAAAGGTAGTCCCAGGTGGTGCCAGGGCAGCCCAGAGAGTTTTACACCTATCCAGCGCGAAAATGTCCCTGATGTCATAGGCTCTGAAAGGGACCTGCCGAGACACTACAAGCATGATTCATACCACAGGTCACGTCGGTCTGAGGTAGTGGTCATGGGTAGTACCCATTGGACCCCTACCAGATCACGGTACCCTGCGGAAGACAGCAGAAGCCCCAGAACCGCAGATAGCAGATAGATAAAACGCTCATGGTAGCTTCTGGGGCCCAGTAGAGATCAATGCACCTGGGAATGGTGTCATAGGTAGTCTAGTTCGTGCGGCATCTTCCTTGTTAGCTGCTGGCAAGACACCGATACGCAGAGGTTTTCACTCCAGCAGGGAAACTGGAAATGCAACGCAGAAATGATAACCACATAAGGTGAAAGCCGGCTAGAGTGTGTCGACACATGGATGCCCAAAGGGTGTGTCAGAAGATGTGTCGGACCGCCCTTAGCAGAGAAGTGTGTCCTCAAATGGTTGGAAAAAACTGATGGGGGAGTTTCTGGCATAAGACAAAACTATCTAGAAATCAATGTGAGAACTCTCCTACCCCAACAATCAATCTTCTCGAGACCTTAATTGAGTCAAGCATCAGGCTTAACGATATTAAGTTTCACCGCTTAGTTCACTCTCACAGTGGTGTGAACCTTTGACGATAAGTTTCAATTTGTTCGGTGCAGTTGCAACCTTGGGATCCATCTTCCTAGGGGTGCCTCTATTACACTTCCTCACTATCTTATCTAGGCCGGTATGGAGCTCCAGATCCACAGTTACCAACTCTTGAATGCTGTGTACTGAGCTCTATTGTAGCTGCTCAATTACTTCTGCTTGTAGATCCAATCACTACTGCATGCTAGTGAAGGTGGCCTCGATTACCGCTTTAAATCTGGTGATCTTTGTCACCATCCCTTCTTTCAGTTTTCTACCCCCATTCTGCCTGAGAGCCAGCCTATCCACCATGAGTTTTTCTTCCTTCAGCAGTCGTACTCTTACCCCTGAGAGACCTTCTGCGGTCTCATTTGCCTGGTTACATAGTGTCCTATCAGCAACTATTTTGTAACCGGTACGGGTTACTAGGGCTTTATGTTTAGTTTCACAGTATCGTTTGATACTTGTATTGCTTCGTGTGCTATCGGTTGATACACACAATGTTTTATGTTTGGTTTCACAGTATCGTTTGATACTTGTATTGTTTCGTGTGCTATCGGTTGATATACACAATGTTTTGCAATATCGCTCATACTGGAGATAAGCGATATGCTGTATTTAAAGACCGCTGATTCCCGCGATGGAAACAGCAGACTTCGACAGACAGTATTCTTAATATACTTGGTTGAACGGTTACTTCTTTGATCTCCTATTACACCCCGCTCGAAGCCTCCTTTAGCCAGCAGCGCTCGCTTCGTGTTGATCACAAGCCATCTGCTCCTATCGTACCGCTACGTGACTAGGGCCTGGCCCGAACACGTTACATATTTGGTTGTTCTGGGTCTGGGTTACACCTTGGTCTTAGTGACCAATCAGAGTCTCAATGTACATGGCAAAGACACCCAGGTCACTGGTGCCTGGGGGGGGTTGGAGTACTAGAGTACAACTCTTGCCACCTTCATCCATTTTGTACACTTTTGTGTTGGCCACTGGGCACTAGTATTTCCTGCGGGCTTTTAGGCATCATTGTGGTACCAGGTTACTAAAAAGGCAAGTTATGGCTGGGTCCTGTGTGTGCTGGTGGTAGTGGGAGAGAGCGGTTCTAGCCTGGTCCCCCTACGCTTATCAGCCTCTGCTGTCTCTCTGGGGGTAACATATGTGTATCGCCAGAATCATCAAGTTCTTCATCAATGCTAAGTTACGAAGTTTTGTCATTCTCAACTAAAAGTCTGAGGGTTTTGAGTACCCATTTTATCTGTTGTTCGAGGAACAAGATGGGAATATTTTCAAGCTTCAAAACTCCCGCTGTACCCGGATCAAAGTTGACTCTGCGTATGTGAGGGCTTTTGGCCAGATAGGCTTATAATCAATATTAGCAGATGTTAGATAAATGGTCCTCTAAGCTCATTTGGGAAAATCGTTATGAGCCTTAGTAGTATGGAAAATTTATCACTATGGTATTATGTGGTAGCTGACTCTCAGGACAGGTGAGTGCTCACTGAGACCCGATACCTAACGAAGTGATTTGTAGAAAGAGTTACTATATTGCCAAATAGAAGAAGTATAAATAGTGTATCATATAACATATATCTTGATAAGATCAGTTCTGCATTATGGATGATATCTGTACAAGAATTGGAGGTACTGCGATATTTATATTTGGTATATAGGTATTCTCAGACTATCTACTAGCCCCATATTTTCACCCTCTTTACTTAGTACAAACATTGTAGACCCTGTAAAGCTTTACCCTACTAGACTCTAGATTACTCAGGCTGGGGGAAGGGAGTTTCTGTCCCTCTTCTCGCAGTGTCTACTCTATTCATGGTCACTCGAACGCTTTCACCGCAGCAAGCGGCTAGTGGTTCGTTCTCTGCATATGGTGTGATTAGTTCTGACGTTAGACTTATCAACTTAGATGGACCTATCATCTACCTGTGTCAATCCATAGAAGGCAAGGTCTTGCCTTATCATGGCAATTGCATTTGGACCGCTTGATGCTCAGGATCAACCTTCCATGCAGTATGCTCCATACTGGCTCTCCCTTGTTCTTCCTATGAGTATGGATAAATGATCATCTCGGGACGTTGTTTTCCGTGCAGGATTTCCTCTACATTCCTCTACCTACTAACTTGAAGTTTATTCTTGCTACTTGCAAGACATTTGGGGACTCCTACTGGATTAGCTGACCTCTCTGCCATTGGTATCCATCAGTTGGTATGGCTAAGGGGTCATTACCAGGATTCATTTGCTCGAGCAAATGATGGAACCCTGTCACTTGACTACAGGAGGATAGTGGGAAATCCTCTCTTGCCGATTGAGGAGAAGGCCTTCCCGGTTGATATAAAGTAGTGTTTTGTGCTAGTATCATATCGGCAGATGTTATCTTATTCTCGCAATACTCGGATGGAGGTTGAGATTGAATAGGTGACCTTTCGCCAATGAGCATATAACATGCCTATTACACTATTCTAGTTTACCTTATATGTACCAGATTGGCAGACATCCTTGTGCTTAATATCTTTTAAGTGTGATTGGCAGTGACTGATATATAGCGACCAATTTGTGTCCATTGTATGCAAAGAAAAGACTGCAGGCAAGATGACATAAAACTCTAGAGGAAACACATTTGACCCTGGAAACCCACCACGAAAAAACAAAAGTATCAATATATATAATGATGGTGTGAGTGAATAATTAGAGAATATTTATGAAATAAATAACCAATTAAGCTGCATGAACATTCATAAAATAAGTGAAAAATCCTGAATACCATATCAGAAGTTACACGTCTAAATTCCGCAAGTTTTATGGCAACATTTAATGAAATAGAAGCAATCTACCCTTCAGCCATAGTAATGTAAGCAGTATACAGACAGTTTGAAACATGAACAAAGTAAAGCAAAGCGCTATATTATTCTAAGAAAATATACATATGAAAGAAAAAAAAACTTCAACAAGCGTTTCCACATCGGTTTACCTAGTTAGAATTTATGCCCAAAAGTCCTCTATCAGTTTACTCTAACCTCTCAAGCATACACCCTGCCTAGGTAAGGATTCTTCACCACTTGTTCCCAATCCCCAGAGGCATGCCTGTATCGCCACGTGCTAGTGGGTTACCTCTATCTACAGTTCTATCGCTGCAGCATGTCACAATTATAGCTGCCAAAGTGAAAGCCTTCTCGTATTGTGGTGTTTCCACTTGCTAACAGTTAAGACACCCGCAGCAGCAGGAAGATAAGCTCACATTCAGAGTGTTTACATTGTTCGGCATACAGGATGCAGAGAATATGAATCGTAACTCCAGATATGACATTGGATCTTCATGGTATCATGGCTCAAGTGAGTTGACACAGAATTCTCAGTGCAAAATCAGGTGCAACAGGGTTGAGACCAAATTCTCAGTATGCAACCAGGCCCAACACTATATTGTCAGTATGTAAATGGGACATAGTATCAAACCTGAGGCTTGTTGAAGTGTAAACACAATCTAGACTAAATGTTCTGAAGCCACTTGTTTCTGAAGGGTCCCCCAATTTCCAGTTGCTGACCTAGATTCCAATTGGATTTATGAAGTAGTCATTCCTAGTATAATTTATTAAAATACTAATATGCATAGTAATACTCCCAGTAAACCCTCTCTAGTATACCAGTCCTAGGATAACTTGAAGTAAACTGTCCAGAAGTCAAGCCCTCATGAGCAAGGACCACTAATGTGACAGGCTTCAACTCCACAAATACCAATGGCGAGTATACGTTCTTCACGCTATTGGAAAGCTCGCATGTAGTAGTTCTATGTTATGTAGTATAGAGCACTGCCTCCAAATGATGCCTGAGGAATCCAAGGTCAAATTTAGCACATTAGCAATATAAATACTAACTGCATAATAGGCTCTATATCTGCCAACATTGATCAAAGGTAGACGTTCTGTAGATTGTTGGAAAGCTGGCAACGAGTAGGTCTAGGTTGAGTTGTATGGGGGGAACCACAAAAAGGACACCTGAGGGATCTGGTATCAAACACAGCACATTGCCAACATAAGCACTACCTTCCTAATAGGCTATATCTCTACCAGTAATAGTTATTGGTAGGTATTCTTGGGACCCTGCGAAAGTAGGTATTGAGTGGGTATATGCAGCCATATATGGCGTGCTGCAGCCAAAAGATACAGGAGGAATCTGGTGTCAAAATCAATATGTTGTCAGAGCCTCTCCAGAATCTCACTGGAAAAGACTACTTACATAACAGGCTGTAACTCCACCAATACTGATTCTGAGTAGACATTCTCTGAGATCTTGGAGATCTTGTATTGGGTCAGTCTATGCTGCAAAGTATAAACAGCTGCAGCTGTGGGACGGGTGAGGAATCTGGCGTTGAAACCAGTACTGAGTCAGAACTTGGTCAGCAACGACTTCTTACATAACAGGCTGTAACTCTACCAATATTGATCACCAGTAGATGTTCTGTTACCCGTTGGAAGCCTGACATCAACCATATATATGCTGTCAAACATGGATGGGTATACAAATAGGACATGCAAGAGATCTGGATTCGAAATCAGTACACAGTAACAAGCTTCTTGGAATCTGACTGGGAAAAAGAATTCAAGTGGTGCTAAATGGTTCTGGGAATACCTTACTGAATTGGATAAGAGGACAGATATACCGCTTAGTTTTCTTAGGATTTATATGTATGGTAGCATGATTTCATGGTGGATAGGTATTTAGTAGTGCATTTTGGAATTGCTCTATGCCAGTACTAGTGGACTCAGAGTTCTGGTGAGATCACAACAAATGAGTAGTATGGTACCAGGACCCTAGAGATCACCTCGATCCAGAGTGTAATGGAAGTCCCTTTTGGCTTTTTTATTGATGAAGTACCAAAAATGGAATCAACTCATCAAGGTAATTGAAATATATAGTATGTGGCTTGCTGCCACGATCAGTCTAGAGAATCGCTAGTCAGGTAAGGAAAAGAATTAGAAACAGTTTTCACACATGACCTTATTTAGAAGGTCATGGGATTCGCTTATATTTAAATTGTTTTCTTGTGTATAACCTTATTACCAGGTCATGGGGCGTGTTTATGTTTTATTGTATTTCGTACATGATGTACAGTTGACATTATGGGAAGAGTCTAGGCAGGCCAGTAAGGCTTACCGGCAAGGGAGACTTGTTTATGTTCTGCACGTGACCTTACGAGTAGGTCATGAGGCTTGTTTATGCTCTTGATCTATATTGCATTTGATTCCTGTTTTCACACATGACGTCATTTAGAGGTTATGGGATGTTTTATGTGTTGTGCACCTGACTTGTTTGAGTCATGTGATGTTATAAACGATTTTGCACCTGACCTTGCTGGAGGATCAGGACTAGGTTAGAGTTGCAGGAAGAGGCCTATATAAAGGCCAGGTTTTCACACATGGGTTAGCTCTTCATACAACCATCTGTGGTTATTTTCTATCTACTATGTCACGCTCTTTACAATTTGAAACCTTTATACTCCAAACCTTTTTGCTAGATGGATCAGACATTCAGTTAAGAACCTATCCACTATGTATATCCCTTGAGGGATATAAAGACCGATACTCTCGGCGTGGGTAAGAAACAAATTCTTAAGCGCGGATAATATCATAGGGCCAAGAGGCTCATGGAGCACTTGGACACACTGCAGTACAGTTCGAAAGGCAGACCAGAGTCGTCACCAGTTGCATGTACAATGAGTAGTGGGAAACTGTAACATTTGCTCCTGTGAGTTCTAGTTTGCCAGTAGAACTTAGACAAAATCCCCTCAAGGTACTGGGTATGTGGAGTCTATGCTATAGGTGCTTTTATGATCAGTGGTTATGGTACCTCAAGAGAAGATGCCTGGAAGGATCAGTGTAGAGGTATGGCTATCACAATACAGAATGTAATAGACAGAATTTGTAAGATGTGGGCGGGGTTGTTGGGGCTAAGGCTGAGATACGATGTCATATCAGGATACAACAGGGTAGTACTAGGTACTGCTAGATGCCTCTGGCATTACAGGGCATTGCAGCAGATATCAGAATGTACAGAATACAGGGGACACAAACTCGACAGTATGTCTGTCTGGATGCAACGTCGATATAGTTGACGTAAAGTGTTTTTTGCTCATGTGGCTAGATAATATACATTGTACTATCTGGGTTAGGATACAGTTTATCCTTTCAGCCACACCATTTAAGGAACAGGAATTGGTAGGTTGACTGGTATGTGTTACCACTAGAGGCAAAGTGTTCGGAGTATTATTGGTTTACATATTCTCCTACTTTCTCACTGTCAAACCACCATATCCATTTTCTGAACTGCCGATCGCAGAGTTCTTGCAACTTAGAAACCTTAGTTTCTGCCCACTTGTTAGTCTTTATTCTGAATATCATACTGTAGCTTGTATAGTTATCAACTAACCTCATATAGTGCTCACTTTTACACATGCTTTATGGGAACAACCTTCTACTTGGGTCCAAATGCACCTTTTTCAAGTGATTTTTGTACTTTATTCTAACTGAGAGAGGTGATGACTGAGTAACCATTTGTTGATTACACACTTGGCAGTTAAAGTCCTAAGGGGCAGGTTGGTGGGTCTAGTCCTTGTATTACTACTTTAGTATACTTGCGTGTCTAAGAGCCTGATGCGTTTCTTTATACATGATCGCTAATGCCTTGGGCTGGTCTAACTTCACGTGCTACAATGCTTCTTTCTTTTTCACCATAATGGATTGGCGTTCCCTTCTTTTGTATATATTCTTCTTCCCTTGTCTACACGGATCCTGAGCAATCTGCCATCTAGCTATGATTCTTATACTACTAAATATTACAAGACAGGTACCTGCAGGGCCTCTTCACGTATGATTCATTATTGGCAGTTGTTCCAGGTGATACATTTTGAGTAATAGACACGCGGATATAGTCGGCTTGTCCATTCGGCCAGCAGCTACTATTAACTTTTTGTTAAATGGTTTTCGGGTTTACCAAGTTATATGAGTTTGGTGACATGTTACAGGTAGCCCGTGAGTGATCGACCCCTTCAACGGTCATATTAGCTTCCCTTAGTTGAGATTTTGTCATTACAATAGTAGTGTATATATTGCTCTTGGCAACATTTGCGGCTGTGGCAGTAGTTCTCTTCCTCCTTCTGCTACGCTTGTATCCGTTCATTTTGTAGTTACCATCTTGAATACCGGTAGGCTTGCAGTACCTGACTTCAGTAATCCCAGGATCTTTCTTGTAGGATACTCAGGCAGGGGGTACCTTTTCTTCCCCTAGTCTTTCCATCATTTCAGTGTCATACCTGATGCAGATGTTTGGGATATTTGTATATTTAATGGTATCTTGTGGGGATAACAGGTCCCATATATCAGGGATCTTTGAAGCAGTGTTGAGATAAATATATACCTCTTCAGTATCTGTGATTATGTAACTGGTTTCTTGATTTACTGAAATTCTGATGATTATTTGCTGCCACTTCAGTCCACCAGACTATATTTTTCACTGAACTGTGTCCAAGCCACTTTGAACTTAGATACAAAGTTGGACATAGGCATGGCTTCTGAGTATTCTGGATGCATGTAGTCTCCTTGTAGGGTGTTTGTATTTGTAGTTCCTTTACTGCACAAATCCTTCAGCGATAGCCAAACTATGGCGGAGATTTGATAGGATACGATGTGGGTATGATTGATTTCATTAGCAGCTCAGTATAGGGATTGTATTACGCGGTTGGTTTTGTTTTCCCATTGCTTAGTTTCCTGCAGGCTCGTTGCATTACCCTGCCGTGACAGATCTGGCTTCTCTGGGGTTTGGCTTGCCACTGTCTATAGTCCTACATCTGGGAATGCGCTGTCTCTGAACTTGGCATGGGTGTGAGAGTTTGGTTGATATTATTATTTAGGTAAGTCCCTTACAGAAACAGCAAGTTTGGTCCAATTATTTGAGAAAGTGGTACACAATTCTGGCAATGGCCTTCTATTTTTGAGTGGTAACTGCTCCAATTACCAGGTAAGTAGGTTTCATTTGGTTTTGATCTAATATTTTAGACCGTTTATATAGAAGCAATATAAGGCCTGGAACAGCAACATGATAGATCTCCTCCCAATAGGAAGTACTGCAGAATGGTATAATATGGTCAGCAAACCACAATTGGTTCATAACAGAGTCTCTACAGTTCAAGACTAAAAAAGAATTATGGTATGATAAAGTCACTCTGAGGGATAATGGTACAAGCATTTCACTGATAGAATGCAATGTTTTTGTCTAATAGTACTAGGATATTTGCCTAGCAGTGCTTGGCCATGCTTGCAAGACAAGAATATTAGTAACTTCTATATCTGGTCCGAGATGTTCAGCTAGTAGTAAGAGTTAAACGCAATATGGTTTTAGACTGCAGGATACCATTCCCTACTAGTAATAACCTAGCATACATGTGTTGCGGCAACCTAAATCTCCACTCATATAGGTGACATAGTGGCCAGCAGGCAGGAACTGGCAGGAAAGTAAAAACTTACCTCCAGGGTATCTCATAGTCAGGGTCATACAGTGAACAAGTAAGACCCTAGGTACACAGATAGTTGGATACCTAGTACATAACTATAGGCAATATCAGTGTACTTGGGGATCTTGGGTAGGCAAGTTATCCGACTAGGCAGAGTAACTGGAAAAAGGATACAGGTGTCTAACTCCTCTGAGGGCGTAGGCAGAGTAACAGTGTAAAGTTACCAAGATGACCAAGTAGGATTACACTAACTTAGAAGACTGGTTACTACGCTATAGAGGTCAGGTTACTATATTAAGAGATGTGAGCTATAATACCTTACACCAAAAGGTCTTACAGGACATGGTAGAAAGTGATCAGAATATTTGTCCCAGGAAACTAGAGGTACCTCGGAAATCTGGGATTCTCTAAGAGGTTATTGGGTAATCTATGCAGCTCAGAAGGGATAGTAGCTTAGAGACATTGGTCCTCAGATACCTCTCGGGCCTCACCTGGACTCCAGGAGGTCATTGGAAAAGTGTTGCCTGCATGAACACTAATCTAGCAGAAGATGACTATTGCAGATAAACTAATAACATCATATACACTATGGCTATATGGCTAACTATAGGCTGTGCACAGGATACATGAGTAGGTGTATGTAACGCGTTCGGGCCAGGCCCTAGTCGTGTAGCAGTACGATAGGAGCAAATGGCTTCGTGGTCAACACGAAGCGAGCGCTGCTTGCTAAAGGAGGCTTCAAACGGGGTGTAATAGGAGATCAAAGAAGTAACAGTGCAACTAAGTATATGTTAAGAATACTGTCAGTCGAAGTCTGCTGTTTCCATCGTGGGAATCAGGGGTCTTTAAATACAGCATATCGCTTATCTCCAGTTTGAGCGATATTGCGAAACAATGTGCATATCAACCGATAGCACACGAAACAATTCACGTATCAACCGATAATGTGAAACCAAACATAAAACAAAGTGTATATCAAATGATAGCCCACAAAACAATACAAGTATCAAATAATACTATGAAACCAAACATAAAACAATATGTGTATCCGTACCGGTTACACTCCCAAAATAAAATAACAATTTCACCAAATAATACAACCTAAGGAAATCCTAATTGCCGGTAACTCCGCTATTCTCCTGGAAGTCCGCTGAGGACCCATCCTTATCGTCATCACTATCACGCAGCAATCTCAAGTTGTCTTGCAATATCCATTCTGCAACTTCCAGCCATCTTTCCAAACACTCCCCACATGGCGCTCCGCGAACAAAGCAACCTGACCCCCAGTAGTGTCGCAGGTCCACCAAATTTCGTACTATGTGGTCCTCCCATTCCTCCGTCTCAACATCGATTCATCTGCCATCCTCGGAGTGATCAATGTAGAATATTTTCCACTATGTGCTTTCCGGAATGATCGCTCGGTACAGCAGGTACACCAAAGTGAGGTCTTGTCCCCTTATGCTGACTTCTGCGTCGGTTGACATTTGTGTTTTCTTTGGCGTAAGGATAAGTTCGTATTAGGTTGCAGGCTTTGTGGGTGGTTAAAGGTTTGGAGGTCTGGTAGTGGGATCTGTTTTCTTCGGCGGTTTTAGAGGGCTGGGGGCCAGTATTTATGTTTCACTGGTGACCTCGCTTAGGTGTCAGCCTCGCTTAGGTGTTGGCCTCGCTTAGGTCTTCATGGGAAGGGGGGTGCTGCGTAATTTCGGTTTCTTCCGTCTCCAGGCAACCATCACATTTTTCTGTGCTTAGGTAGCACCCGCTACTGAAGCGGAAAACATCTGACACTGATTCTCCCCACATTCGTCCCGTCGATTCTGCTGTTGTTTCTAAGCATTTGTTGCAGATGTGTATGAATAGTCGGTGTATAAGGTATCGCCTAGGGATAATATCACGGTTCACCAACAGTCCCATTAGCTGATAGCGCAGTCTCCAAGGCACTAGCTCATAGTGTGACATCGTAAGGCTGTTGGATCCAGTGTTCTTTCCTTTTGCTATTGCCGGTACTCCCCCTTTGCCAGCCGGGCTAGGTATGCTGCTTCATCTTCCATTACCTGATTTTCATCTTTGCTGCTTTCGAAATGGCTCCCGAAGTGGGCTGACCAAAATCCGTCCTGTATCCCTTGTTCCGTGACCGGGGGGAGGTGTTGGATTGTTGGTAAGGTTGGGCTCCACGCCAACGTCACATTGTTTATCGTAGGGGGTAGCTCATCCTCCGGTTTGTTGTCTTCCCACTATTGATTTACCGCTTCCATCGCATTTTCCAATCCCTCAAGGGGTTCCCAGCTATTTTCTGTTTCCGGGTACCCCACCCACTTCACTAGGAATTGGTCACGGTTATATCGTCTTCTGTGGTCTCGTATGGTTTCCACTTCCCATTCCGGTTTATCGTTTACCACCATTGGGGGTGGTTTTGCCTGGCACCTGGCAGGGAAGGAGACATCATGGTTAGGGTGCTATCTTTTCACGGTGGATGCATGGAATGTCGCTTCTCGGTTTCTGTACATTCTGCTATCCATTTCTACTGTGTAGTTTTGTGTATCCTCATCGTATCCGCTTACCTTGAATGGTCCACCCCAGCGCAGTGGCAATTTCTTGCTATGTCCCGATTCTGTTGCCAATAAACTTCCCTATACCGGTAACAAATTACCCTTTCCTACCGGTGTATGGTGTCCGGGTCGTTTTGCTACCATTCTCGTCCTTCTAAAGCGTGCCATTTTAATCGCATTGAATGCCGTCGTCCGGATTGCTTGGTGCCTGTTTAGTAATTCGTCGGCAGCCGGTACTGCGGAGTTCTTGAAGTTTGCTAGAAGCAGTAGTGGGTAATTCTTTGTGAAAATGGGTTTATATGGTGACATACTGAGAGTTTCTGACCATCCCGCATTCCGGTATGCTGCTGTCTCTGGTATAGGATCAAACCAATTGTTTTGTCTGGCGTTCACTAGGTTTTGGAGAGCTGTTTTCAATTCTGAAATTTTCCTTTCAACCTGTCTATTCATTTCATGATGGCCTGGTGCCGCCTTGATATATTCGATGCCTAACGATCGACACTGTTGTCTCCACACATGTGACTGCAATCTTGGGTCCGCATTGCTTACTAGAGATGTTGGGTAGCCATGGGGTGTAAATGTTTTGTTGCGTAGAAGTTCCCAGCTTGTTATTGCCGTTACTTGCTTTGTTGTAGGTATAAGCCACATGAATCCTGAAAACCTATCCATCGCAACTAGGATCGTGTCGTATCCCCATGAATTGTGTAACGGTCCCGCAAAGTCAATGGATATTGATTCGAATATTTCCGACCGCAGAGTAATTGTCTGAGCCTTTCCTTCTGGCAATTTTGTAGGCTCCTTATTTACCTGGCATGTATGGCACTGGGTCACATACGCTCTAAAGTCATTTCCCATTTCAGGCCAAAATAGGCACTCCGTTGCGTACCGTAAGTTCCGTTCAACACCATGGTTGCCTTTGTTGTGAATTTCGCTAATGACATATTCCCTTAATGTGGTATTTCCGTATGCCGCGCCTTTCAGAACATACAGGCAGTCTTCCCCGTATCTGGTTTTTGCGTATAGCATTCAGTTTGCAACCTTGTAAGAGGACAAGTCTCCTGTGGAGTCCATATTCTCATTTACCTTCTTCCAAATTGATTCTTTCCGGTATCCTGCTACCTTGTGTGTGTAACGGGGGCACCCCTAGGAAGATGGATCCCAAGGTTGCGACCGCACCAAACAACTTCAAACTTATCGCCAAAAGTTCACACAAATGTAAGAGTAAAGTAGACGGTAAAACTTAATATCGTTAAGCCTGACGCTTCACTCAATTAAGGTCTCGAGAGGATTGATTGTTGGAGTAGGAGAGTTCTCGCATAGACTTTCAGGTAGTTTTATCTTATGCCAGAAACTCCCCCATCAGTTTACTCCAACTATTCGAGCACACCCTTCTCCGCTAAGGGCGGTCCGACACGTCTCCTGACACCCCCTTCGGGCATGTATGTGTCGACCCTCTCTAGTCGGCGTTCACCATATGTGCATATCGTTTCTGCGGCGCATTTCCATTCTGCCCGCCGGAGTGAAAACCTCTGCGCATCGGGGACTTGCCAGTGGCTAACTGTCAAGACCCCTTGCTGAACTAGACTATCTATGACACCCTTCCCATGCGCGTTGATTTCTTCTTGACGCCAGAAGCTACCGTGAGCGGTTTATCTATCTACTATTTACGAGTCTCGGGCTTCCGGTGTCTTCCGCAGGATACGGTGGTCCAGGAGTGATCCAATGGGCGCTACCCATGACCACTACCTCGGATACACCTTACCTGCGGTAGGAATCATGCTTTTAGTGTCTCTGCACTTCCCTCTCAGAGCCTATGGCGTTGGGGACATCCTTGGGCGTGGTAGGTGCAAAACGTTCCCAGTCGTCCCGGCACCACCCGGGACTACCTTCGGGACCCCCACGGTTAACTCCCGTTAACTCCGTCAGTTTTGGTCCGTTTTACTCCGAACAACTTGGAGGAGGTACTCCACCTTCCACCCTATGCCCCCTTATATATCCTGCGAACAGCTTACGGTCGACCGGACGGCAGCAACGTATACGGTGTTGCAAGCAGGTCTCCAAAGATCCTCCTTTGCTAGACTGCACACAACTACGCAACCGTTTGCCCATGACGTCCGGGCCTCAAGGCGGGGCCGGAGGGGCATGATAGGAATAATGTCTTCAATTTACAGCTTCTTCGTAGCTGCGTAGCTCGCCCAATAGCATCTCCCGGAACCCCAGATTCCAGTATTATGCATGGCTTCGTGTGACAAACATTCCAGTCATTTTTCCCAAACTCCCCGAGGGACTTCGTATTGGCAGGTAGGGTAACTCAGGTCCTTGAACAGGGTAATCCAAGCCTCAAGGCAGGGTAACCCTGTTCTGAGGGTAGGGTAATCTTGTCCGGTGGACAAGTGGATTTTCTCCTGTTACCCTGTCTATCCCACTTCCGGGGATAGACACACTCGGCCTTTCTCTAGTTACCCAGCCTAGCTGTGTATTGGCCCTTCATAGGTCCCTAAGTACGCTGACACCAACCTTGGGCGTAGCCATGTACCTAAATACTTGTGTCCACTAAGTCTGCTCATCTCGGAGCCCGGGCCATCGGGTCTCCATAGGTCAAGTACTCACTTGCCTGCCGGTTCCTACCAGTTCGCCTCCGGGCTACCTGTATGGGTGTAGGTTCCGGCTGCCATAGCTCACGTATGCTGGGTCGTTACATCACTCCCCTCTTCTCTACGGTCCGTCCCGGACCGTTTAGCGTCGTCTTTTCTTTCCACGACTCGATTCCCCCAAGACCCGATGGTCCCTGGGCTTGGACGGATATCTTTGGTGGAAATCTAGCATGGCCTGTAAGCCTGTCCCTTCTAGCATCTCATAGGGCTCCCACGAGTTCTCCTCAGCTCCATAGCCTTCCCATGAAACCAGGTACTGGACAAAGCGCGACGGAAACTTCGCCTTTGTTCCACCATACCAGCGACTGTCCACAACAGCTTCGATGACGTAACTGGGCTCATTGTCCACGAGCTCTGGGGTAGGGATCTCCTTGATCCTACCCGATTCCGGATCCTCGCGATAGGGTTCCAGCAGCGTGACATTGAAAACCGGGTGGATGCTCCATCGGGTGGGCAATTGGAGTTCGTATGCTCGGGTACCCACCCGACGTTTGACCACGAAAGGGCCAAACATCCGGTGGTCCAGCTTCTCCATGGGACGCTTGGTGCGGATGTTCTTCCGGTTCAACATCACGCGGTCCGCTTTCTTAGCCCGCCCAGCAGCCACATCTTCCAAGGTAACATAGTCCGGGGATGGCAGCCGTTTCTGGTCATGCCATTTCCGCTGCCTTTCCTGTGCCCGTTTAATCGTTTCTCGAATCTGTTGCCAGGTTCCTTCCCATTCCTTAACCAAGAGTTCACTACTTGGGTGTATCCCTTGGTTGTCAGACACAACACCCGACCAGTTTGTTCGTGGGTTGAACCCATAGTTGATCTCAAATGGTGACAACCTGGTGGATTCTGATGTTGAGGTGTTATACGCATACTCCGCAAGGGGTAGCAGCGAGACCCAGTCATCCTGTTGATAGGAGCAGTAACTACGCAGGTACTGCTCCAGTGTCTGATTAACCCTCTCGGTTTGCCCATCAGTCTCTGGGTGGAATGCAGTCGAAACGTTTAGTTTCACTTGCAGCAAGTGCATCAGACTCATCCAGAACTTGGATGTGAATCGGCTATCTCGGTCGGAGATGATTGACTCTGGCAGTCCATGAAGGCGCCAAACCTCCTTCAGGAATATCAAGGCAAGCTCCTTGATAGGTACCTCAGTGGTCAGGGGTATGAAATGGGCCATTTTCGAAAACCTGTCTACTATGACCCAGATCTTGGTATACCCTTCGGACTCTGGCAGCGCGACAATGAAATCCATTGAAATTGCTGTCCAAGGCCGCATAGGAACATCGATAGGTTCCAGCAGCCCGAACTTCTTGTGCCTGATGGATTTATTTCTTTGGCATGCATCACATGTCCGCACATAGTCAGTGATGTGCTCATCCATCTTAGGCCAGTAGAAGTTAGCCCTCACCCTGCCAATGGTTTTGTAAGTCCCGAAGTGTCCCGCGATTCGGGAGTCATGTTCTGCCTTCATGATTGTCTGCTTCAGATTCTGACCCTTGGGAACATACCACCTGTTCTTGTACAGGAGTAAGCCCTTTTCCGTCGTGAAATGTCGGTCGACCTCTTTGTCACCTGCAGCTGTTGCCTTCAGGATCCTTAAGTACTCCTGGTCTTCGGTTATCGCTACCCGCAACTGATCCAAAAAGGACGACTTGAGCCGAAATCCCTGGCACACTTGCAACACCTGTGGTCGCAAGATGTCCCGTTCCTGGCTCCCAACCCACTGTCCGGGGCGAAAAAACGACTGTGGCGGAAAATCACTCCCCCCTTCAGGGCGGTAGTCCCTACGCCGCGACAAAGCATCCGCCTTCTCATTCAACCGTCCTTCTCGGTAAACCACCTTGAAGTTAAATGGTTGCAGGAATTCAGCCCAGCGGTGCTGCCTTCGGTTAAGGACCTTGGTACTATTAAAGTACTCCAAGTTCTTATGATCCGTATAGATCACCAATTGGTCCGTTACTGAGCGCAGCAGATGATCCCATTCCTTGAATGCCGCCACGATGGCAGTCATTTCCTTATCATGGACATCATAATTGATCTCTGCTGGGTGAAACTTCCTACTATGGTAGGCCACCGGATGCCATCTCTCATCCTCACATAACTGGGAGAGAACGGCTCCTAATGCAAAGTCACTAGCGTCGGTTTCTAGCCGTGTTGGCCGTTCAGGGTCAAAATGTGCTAGGATAGGTTTGGACGTGAACGCTTCCTTTAAATGATTGAAGGCCTGCTCACATGCAGGTGTCCATTCCCATCGGACATCCTTCTTTGTCAAGTCCGTGAGGGGTTTCGCTATCTTGCTGAACCCTTCTATGAACCGACGATAGAAGTTGGCAAAGCCCATAAAGCTTTGAACGTCGACGACGCATGTCGGAGGTGCCCAGTCTTTGATTGTCTGCACCTTTTCCGACAACATAGAGATCCCCATATCGGAGATCCTATATCCGAGGAATTCAACCTCCCGTTGGTGGAAACTGGACTTCTTCATACTTACACATAGTCTAGCTTTCCGCAATTTCTCCATTACACGCCTTACCATCGCGACGTGCTCTTCCATAGTTTCGGAGTAGATCAGGATGTCATCCATATACGCGATGACTCCTTCATCCATGAGATCTCGAAAGACCTCATTTATCATGCTCTGGAAAGTTGCCGGGGCATTACATAACCCAAACGGCATGACCGTGTATTCATACAGTCCATATCTGCACCGGAAGGCCGTCTTCCATTCCTCACCTTCTGCCATCCTCAGAAGATAGTAGCCGTTTTTCAAGTCCAACTTAGTGAACACAACGGCTTTTCCTAACCTATCTCGCAGTTCATTCATCAGCGGTAGAGGGTACTTGCTCTTCACCGTGATTTTGTTCAGCCCTCGGTAATCTATTACCAGTCTTAATGTACCATCTGGTTTTGGCACAAAGAGGATAGGGGCTGCTGCTGAGGAACTGGATCGCCGTAGCTTCCCCGTTCGCAGCATGTCATTGAGATATTCCCGGAGTGCCTTAAGCTCCTTTTCCGATAACGGATAGATAGGCCCAAACGGAGGTTGAGTCCCGGGTAGCAACTCGATCGTGTGGTCATACTTTGAGTGCTCCGGCAAGGCCTCAATCCGTTCTTGACTGAAGATGTCCCCGTAGTCCTTATACTCAGGGAGTAGCTTGACAGTAATGTCAGCACCTTCCTCATCGGAGAATTGTACAATTCCCAACAGGTACACATTACTAGGGTCTTCAGCTAGCAACTCTTCATCGGTCATGAACACTAACCGCCCCTGCTCTGCCAGGCAATTAGCCTTGCAGAAATCTGAGCGCCAGGTTAGTGATCCTGTTTTCCAATCTATGTCGGGATTATGGTCCTTCAACCAAGACATAGGTAGGTACCCGTCCACCTTGGTGTCGGGCATGTCCGCGACTTCAAACCGCATTTCGTTATGGTGGTCGCCTATTCTCATGTCCAATGATTTGGTATAGTGCAGACCTGACCCCGGAATGTGATTACCGCTTGCGTCGCTTATCGGCACATGTACCTTTCGTCGTACACATGGTGCCTGCGTTTGTTTAACCCATCGGCTACTAAGCACTGGCCCAGTAGCTCCACTGTCGAGTAGCAGGAGCGCCTCAGCGCTTACCTGTCTAGCTCCAATCTTCCAGTCTAGCCTTACCCTCAGGTGGATAGACTTGGTATGGCGAGGCAAGTTATCACGCTTCTGCCTCTTCACTTGTCTTAGGGACTTAGTCATCTTGGCTTACTAATTCTGATCTCTTGCCTTTCGACACAAGAGCGGCCACAACGGGTCGGTAAACGTTAAGGGATTGGGAATCGTGTTATCAATAGCTAGGGTGTTTACTATCACGCCAGCATGATTTCGGGTACTAAACCCTCCTCAGGTAAACTTGATCATAGTATCATTTATTCAATCAAGTCCAGCCTGAACTAATCCCGCTTGTACTAACCATAACAAATTTTCCCGAGGTGGGTAGAGGTCCGCTCTTGGACCGGTTCCAAGCGAAGCAACCTTGCTTCCCCAATGTCGAGCGTCTCCGCGAGCGAGATCTCTCCCAGCCTCAACCGAAAATAATACCCTATGACTTGTCCGTCCCAGTAAAGAAATCCTGAAAGAAATACAAATAACTAGAACAAAGGAAATAACCTGAAAACCCACAAAGGAGAGATCACCCTGTCCACCGCATACGGCCTTCAACATCTATCTGCCCACACCACCTGGGTGTAGTCAGCATCAGGGTCGTTCATGCAGTAGAGGGGTACTTACCCATCCCAGAAGCCACTTCCGGGGCTCCTTTTCATCCATCCCGCAGGGGTCTATGGATACAGGTTATTAAGGTTCTACCTTACACAGAATGGGGTCTTACCTATTCTGAGCCGTCAGTATCAACCTCCATAATCTGAGGTGATGCCTGTCGGACTTCAAGTATCTTTGACGAGGTAGCCGGAGGTGGCGCTTCAATGCGCTTTAGTCGCTTGTCCGTACCTGAGGGCTCGCTTACCGGGGCTGACCGTTTCAACCCACGAGCCTGTTTGGACGAACTAACGACTGGGGACGTCGCGGTGCACTTTCTCCAAAAGTGACCCGTTTGTCCACACTTGGTGCACTGGTTGTGCTTTCTCCGACGTTCGGTCAAAGTCGACGGGATTTCCTTATGCGCCAGGGCATACTCAGAAGTCCCCGGCTTTGCCTGTTTCCCCGCATTGAAATTAGTAGGTTTGGCAGACCGCTGGTTCTGTCTGCCCGAACCTTTATCCTTCTTTTTAAACCTTCCGGAAGTTGAGGACCTATCCTCCTTCTTGTCCGTTGGTTGAGACCGTTGGACAGGGTGGATAACTCGGTTGCTGAACCGGGTGTTGTCTTCCAGTGTGTGTCCAACCTTCCGAAGAAGATCAAGGTAGTCGTTCAAGTCGGTGGGATGGGGCTCCTTCAGTGCCCACGCGTTCCTCACTTCTTGAGTAATGCCCGACCGTACCTTATCTCGTACCTGCACAGGGTCTGTATAGCTAAGCTTATACATATAGTCAATTATCTTGTCCAGGTACTCATCGATGTGATGTGGCTTCATCACTAGGTCTCGCCACTCAAGGAGGGATCGGTCTCGTTCCGCTTGGTCACCGCCGAAACTCCGTTCAAGCCGTTCCCGGAATCCTTTCCACGTTCTTAACGGGTTACTGTTATTAACTGGAACTCCGGTACGCTTGGCTGCCTCCTTATTGATGTGGGAGTGCAGCCCAAGATACCATGTTCGGGCAGTATCTTCTAGAAGGGGGATCACCAGGTTTACCTTGTCCATATCGGTCAACCTGCACCCAGCAAAGTACTCGAACTTAACCTCTACCAGCGTCAAGAAGCTGGCGAGTTCGGTGACCTTTCCCTTAAACGCCGGAATGCCGCTCAGCTTTTCCGGCTTCTTCTGCCGTTGTCTAGATGATGGTCGTGCAGTCGCCCTGCTCCGTAGTTCCCTTGACAGCTTCTTAGCACGGCGGTCCCACCGTCGTTTCTTCTCGTCGCTCCAGTCATCCTTGCGAGCGCCGAGAAAAGGGGTCAAGTCGGGGAGAGAATCGGCATCATCATCATCCGAGCTATCATGGTCAGAGTCCCCAGGATCTCCACCTGCTCCCGTAGTACCACCGACAGGTGGTCCATTTCCACCTCCACTACCCCCGGTATTTCCACCTGGGGTCTCGCGGGGTCTATCATACCCATCAAACCTTTCCTCCTGGCCATCCTGATTCCCATCCTCGGGGGGGTTAGCCCCTGATGGTACTGATGCCGGTGGTGGAACAGGTCGTTGCCCACTCTCAGGAGTTGGGTTCGGAGCCGCCTGAGTCATCGCCAGAAACGACTGAAGCTCTGGACAACTCAAAGGTTGCATTGGGGGCCCCGCGTGTCTCCATGACCCACAGTACCCACATGTTGGTCGTCCGTCTCCCTCCTTCTGTCTTCTTCGGTGCCTTACCGGGGTCCGTGGTCCCTTCCTGCACCCGTACGTGTGGTAATGAATCCACCCCATACGGGTTTCTTCCGATTTGCAGCCCGACAGACAGTACTCGTCTTGGCTGTCCGACTCACCACTAGTGATCGTGGGGAGGATGGAGGGAAGAGTTGGTTTTGAGGGGGCAGAAGGAATCACGGGTGCCCAAGGAACGGAACGAGCGGGTGTCCCAGGTCCGGGGATCGGAGTCCCTCGTGATGGAGCCATGGGTGCTCGCTCTTCCTGGCGCCTGACCTGTTCAAAGAATCCAGGTGAAGCCGCACGCAGCGGTCGGTACCCTGGGGTAGCCGATACTGTTGGCGGGAAAGCTGCGACAGGGAAGGTATCAGGAGGGGGCAATGAAACTGGTAAAGGTGTGGGTCTTGGGGCAGCAATAGGAGGTACGGGAGTTGCAACCGACGGTGTTGCAGGGGGGTTAATGGGAGCGGGGGTCGGCCGAGGAGTAGGGTCAGGTGTATCTGGTGCTGTGATACCCTTTGGCTTGGACGTCCTTTTCTTAACCCGACGCCCATCGGTTGGTCCAATCGCCGGACTTCCTGAACGACTGCGGGCGATCGAGGAGGGGACAGACAGCGAGCCTGTTGATGCTCTTGTGAAGGACGAGGTATAACTGTATCCTTCCCCCTTGAGGCTTTCCAACATCCGTATGCCCACGGGGCTTAGGTACGCCCTCCACTGTTCATCCCGGGCTCTCATAGCCAGTTCCATCCCGAAGTTCTCCAGCTTCGTGTGGACAAGTGGGAGTGGGGGCGCCGCCTCTATCATCAGTACGTCATTCTCAGCATCAATACTATAACCTCCCGCGAAGGCCCTTTCCAGCGCTGCCATACGATCCTTCAATGCCTTCTGGTCTCTTAACATTCGCAGGTATGCCTCCTGCTGTACCTTCATCCATTCCACCGCTGCCGTAGTAATCTGTTTACGGAACACCTGCTGCTGCTGGGCATTCCAGTTCTTCAGTTCCCGCTTCGCATCCTCAATCGACTTGGATACCTCCCGGACGATGTAAGGTTCGACGAACTCGCGGGAGAACTCGCTAAAGGGTACTCCTTGCGGTGGAGGAGGGAGCATGTTGTGGACGAGGGCGGCGTCTTGGAAGAACGAAAGCGCCGCAGCGCGAGGGTCTGTAATCATAAGATCAACACATTCATCAGGTAGTTGAATAGGGGCGGCCTCCAGGAGCAATTGGTGACCGTCCCATTCAATACCGCGGACGTCCGCGAACACCGAAGCACGAAATGTGTTGGCGGAGTTCTCGTCAAGGTCAAGGTCTGAATCCGAGTTGGATTCCATTCTAGGTCGACGTTCGATACTAGCCATTGCGCTTTCCACCCTGGGCTACTTGTTCGAGACAAGGTTACCAGTATTCACGCAAGGTCAGTGCCGAAGGTCGAAAAACAATTAATCAGGAGAGGAGTTAAGCGAGGAGCTCGCTTAACGATATACTGTAACGGGGGCACCCCTAGGAAGATGGATCCCAAGGTTGCGACCGCACCAAACAACTTCAAACTTATCGCCAAAAGTTCACACAGATGTAAGAGTAAAGTAGACGGTAAAACTTAATATCGTTAAGCCTGACGCTTCACTCAATTAAGGTCTCGAGAGGATTGATTGTTGGAGTAGGAGAGTTCTCGCATAGACTTTCAGGTAGTTTTATCTTATGCCAGAAACTCCCCCATCAGTTTACTCCAACTATTCGAGCACACCCTTCTCCGCTAAGGGCGGTCCGACACGTCTCCTGACACCCCCTTCGGGCATGTATGTGTCGACCCGCTCTAGTCGGCGTTCACCATATGTGCATATCGTTTCTGCGGCGCATTTCCATTCTGCCCGCCGGAGTGAAAACCTCTGCGCATCGGGGACTTGCCAGTGGCTAACTGTCAAGACCCCTTGCTGAACTAGACTATCTATGACACCCTTCCCATGCGCGTTGATTTCTTCTTGACGCCGGAAGCTACCGTGAGCGGTTTATCTATCTACTATTTACGAGTCTCGGGCTTCCGGTGTCTTCCGCAGGGTACGGTGGTCCAGGAGTGATCCAATGGGCGCTACCCATGACCACTACCTCGGATACACCTTACCTGCGGTAGGAATCATGCTTTTAGTGTCTCTGCACTTCCCTCTCAGAGCCTATGGCGTTGGGGACATCCTTGGGCGTGGTAGGTGCAAAACGTTCCCAGTCGTCCCGGCACCACCCGGGACTACCTTCGGGACCCCCACGGTTAACTCCCGTTAACTCCGTCAGTTTTGGTCCGTTTTACTCCGAACAACTTGGAGGAGGTACTCCACCTTCCACCCTATGCCCCCTTATATATCCTGCGAACAGCTTACGGTCGACCGGACGGCAGCAACGTATACGGTGTTGCAAGCGGGTCTCCAAAGATCCTCCTTTGGTAGACTGCACACAACTACACAACCGTTTGCCCATGACGTCCGGGCCTCAAGGCGGGGCCGGAGGGGCATGATAGGAATAATGTCTTCAATTTACAGCTTCTCCGTAGCTGCGTAGCTCGCCCAATAGCATCTCCCGGAACCCCAGATTCCAGTATTATGCATGGCTTCGTGTGACAACCATTCCAGTCATTTTTCCCAAACTCCCCGAGGGACTTCGTATTGGCAGGTAGGGTAACTCAGGTCCTTGAACAGGGTAATCCAAGCCTCAAGGCAGGGTAACCCTGTTCTGTGGGTAGGGTAATCTTGTCCGGTGGACAAGTGGATTTTCTCCTGTTACCCTATCTATCCCTCTTCCGGGGATAGACACACTCGGCCTTTCTCTAGTTACCCAGCCTAGCTGTGTATTGGCCCTTCATAGGTCCCTAAGTACGCTGACACCAACCTTGGGCATAGCCATGTACCTAAATACTTGTCCACTAAGTCTGCTCATCTCGGAGCCCGGGCCATCGGGTCTCGGTAGGTCAAGTACTCACTTGCCTGCCGGTTCCTACCAGTTCGCCTCCGAGCTACCTGTATGGGTGTAGGTTCCGGCTGCCATAGCTCACATATGCTGGGTTGTTACAGTGTGCTCGGAACGTTCCAATTATTTCATTGGCTGCTTGTAAGGTGTCGCGTTCGTCTTCTATCTCGTTTCCTCTGGTTGCCTCAGGTAGGTCATCCTCCTCGTTGTCTTCTAAGACATCGTAAAGCCCGCGCCGATATTCTGTCATTGTCAGGGGCATTGCTGGGACTATCGTCTCATTGGTAAGGCTTTCTAGCCATTCTGCTTGTCTAATCAGTGGTGGGTATATCAGCTCCTGGCATTTGGAATGCTGGTATTGCCTCGGTTGTAAGGTTTTCTATTGGTTCTGGCTCCCCCCTCTGGAATGCCGGGGTTGCAGGGTTTACCAGTGCCAGAATTGCATCAGCCCTGGGCATCGGCTGGGCAAGGGTGGACGGTCCTTCTCCCGCACAAATTGTCTTCCGCCGGTGGTTTGTTGCCATTCCCAGTCATTGATTTCAGGGGACTCCGGAGGGCTCGGGTCGATTTCGGTGCTTGGGGGGCTCAGTCCTTCTCTAAGTGGGTAAGAGGTCGATCTTCCCAGTCATCTAGGGTGGTTGTTACTGAATTTGATCTTGGTTTGATGATATGGGCAATAATCCACGTAACAGTGTGGTTAGTGTAGGGCGCCATGTTGGGGTTCTTCCGGTGGCATACTTCGCAGGGTAGACTGGTCACCCCAATCGTTTCCTTCAGTGATTGAGCAGGGCCTTTCTGGGGGAACAGGGGCCTCGTTGGGGTACTCAGTATACGAGGAAGGAGGGGAAATAGGGGAGAACCCATGCATGGGCTCCTGTGTGTTTGATTCTTGCTCGTAGACCGTGTTATCCGAGATGTCATCCAATTCATTCGTATAATCGTGGACATAGAGTGGATTCAAGTCTGATTCTCCCTCCTATATCCGGGAAAGGGTATCAGCCAAATAGTTCGTGCTTCCTGGTGTGTAGATTATTTTTGCGTCGTGTTTTCCTAAGGCCCTTAGCCATCTCACCTGCTTCCTGCTAGGGTTCTTTGCCGTTCCCAGATGTGCTAAGGGTTGGTGGTCTGTGACTATCATGAAGGTGTTTCCCATTAGTACATTGTGGAACCGATTAAGCGCTTCCACTATTGCTAAGGCCTCTTTATCGGTGGTCCCATAGTTCATTTGAGCATTGGTGAACTTTCCGCTGTGTAACGCGGCTGGACGTGCCGTCTCATAAGTGGGTCCCTGTCCCACCCATGCTTCAACTCCTAAATCTGAGGCATCTGTAACCAACCAAATTGGTTCCTCACTCCGTATGTCTATTGGTTCCATGACTTGGTGATCGATAATTCGCTTTCGGACCATATCAAATACGGTCTGGTGGGTTGTTGTCCCTAGGAATTGGGCGTTTCCAGTTGGGTCGGTTAGCGGTGCCGTCAACGTAGCATGGTGTGGGAGAAACTGGGCCACATAATTCACTATTCCTAGACATCGTTGGAATTCCTTCTTGTTTTTTGGTGTTTCCTATTCTGCAATGGATGATATTTTCAGGGGGGAGGCATGGATTCCCTCCTTGTCCACTATGTGTCCTAATACTTCCAATTTGTCCGCAAAAAGTAGTGACTTTCTTTTGCTCGCGTAGAGTTTTGCTTTCCTGAGTCGATCACATACTTGGCATATGTGTTGTTTGTGTTCCTTTGATATGTCTGAAAATATGAGAATATCATCAATGTATACGCATACAAATGATGTAAATATTCGCTTAAGAGTTCCTCCGTTATTCGCATAAATGTTGCCGGTGCATTCATGTCTCCTTGGAGCATTACTTTGCTCACTAATCCTGCGAACGGAGTTTTAATCAGTTGAACTTAACACTGTCCTTGTCCACGCGTGTTTGGAAGTATGCGTCGCTTAGGTCAATCTTACTCCAGAAGTTTGCTCGTCCTATTCGGTTAAGGATCTGCTGTTGATTTGGAATTGAAGGACCATCCATGATCGTGTTATCATTTCCCACTTTCAGGTCCACCAGGGGGCAGATCCTTCCATCTGACTTTGGTTGTACAAACTTAGGCGCCGCTCCAAGTACCTCTTGTCGTACAAGCACTCCACTTCGTAATTTCTCGTTTATCCAGTGCACGAGATTTTCCTTGTAGGCTTCTGGGATCGAGTATGTTGGTTGGTTTCGTAGGTCGGTTGGATCCTTTAGCTGGATGTGGTCGATAATGTTACGCACTCGGGGTAGCGTTTCAGGGACTTTGTCCAGGAATACATCCTTGTATTCTTCCAACAATGTTTTTGTGGTGGTGTCTGACACAGCGGCTCGGAATTCCCCGCTTCTTGGTTTGCATAGTACACGTAGTTTGTCATCGGGAAATTCCACTGCGGTATCCTCACACCAGATAGGAGCGTTATGTCTCTTCAGGAATGGCATTCCAATCAGGACGTCGTACTTTGCCAAGTTTCCTACCAACATCTCCTGATTAGTCCATTTCTTTTTCCCGATTCCTATGGTCAGTCCACATTTCCTGTGGCTTGAAGAGCGGGATTCTTTCATAGCCATATTGACTGTTATTGCTAGGGGTAGGGGCTCTGTAGGGATGCCCTGAGTAGAGATAAAGGTGGTGCTAATTATGTCGCAGCCGATTGTCCCTGTGTCGAATAGTACCTTTGCTGGATGGCCTTCTATGTAAATCGTTCCTTCAACACTGTCACGGGGTCTTATTGCCAATGTTGGTTGAGTTCGTCGACTTTCCATTTCCACGGAGTTAATTTCTACCTTGACATATTCCGTTGCTTCCATGTGGTTTGTGCTAGGCTCTCGCTTAGTGGCTTTTCCCTTTCCTTTTTTGGAATAGCAATCCTTTGCATAGTGCCCCTTTTTTCCGCATTCAAAACAGGAGCCTTTCTCGCGTCGTTTCTGCTTCTTGTCTTTCTTTTCCTTTGAATCCTGGTGATATGTTTTATCCCTTTTCATATTATCCCGCGATGGTGATCCCTTGCTATTCCTTTCATTTGCTATGTGGGTTCGGTAGACTCCTGTTTCATACAGCATAGCATCTTTCCATTCGGCCCGCTTGACTATCTTGTCAAAGGAATAACCATCCTCCTCCCTGGGGTCTACCTCCTGGCGTAGTCTGGGATGCATTGCTTCATACAATCTTTGTCCCAGCGTATACTGCAACACTGTCCCGGTAGGCAATCGTACATGATACATTAGGAGATCCATCGCGACCTGGGTTATTCTTGCTGTTTTGCCATTTCGTACTTGCTGGATATCCTTGAACCTTTTGTATAGTTCTTTCGTGTTTCGCGAGGATTGGAATCTCTCTCTCAAGTACTTTATCAGGGTTGTTCCACGGATCTTTTCCCCATTCCCATAGTGGTTCATTGTTTGGTGATATGCTTGTTCTGCCTTTCCAGTGCAGTAGCTTCTACGGTATGCTCCGCTTCCTTTATTAGTTTTGTCCATTCTGTGCAGGGCCAGGTATTGAGAGGTTGTTATAACCCACCGATCAAATACTTCAGGTTTCAAGGCGTCCTTTTCACCCGTGAATGAGGGTGGCAGCGGAAGTTTAATTTTAGGTCCTGTTCGCCCGGCGGATTCACCTTCAGACATTTCGTGTTCGGACTGTTCATTGCACGAACTGTTGTCTGAGGAGCTTTCTGGAGAGTGACTGGGCAATTTGTTTGATAGCGGCCTTACTACCGAGTGATCCGATGCTTCTTCATCGTCTTCTTCCTTCTTAACTGTCCTGACGGGTATGCTATCTTTCTTCGCTGATTGCACTGGTGCCTTTCCTTTGCTGGAGCTGAGGGGAAATACCCCAGGCAGGCTAGTTGCTGTCTTTGCTAATTCGTCAGTTGATTCGCTAAAGGTCTGCTTGGGCAAGTCTCGCACCTGTTGTCTTCCTGCTTTGTCTATTGAGAATTCGCACTTTGGCCCTTTTGGTTTCTTGGATTGCCTTTTCTTGGTAAGGCCTTCTCGTGAGACCTGCTTCCCACTTCGAGTCTCCAGTGACTCAATGGTGTCGTGTTGGCGGAGCCGAAACCTTGGTGGTTCTGCCGCTACCCGATGCTAGCTTCGCTGTGAGACTTTTCGTAGGTTGATTAGACCAGGTCCCTGCGGGTGTCTTAACCACTTGCTGAGGTTAAAGAAACGTAACGTCTACGGGCCAGGCCCTAGTCACGTAGCGGTACGATAGGAGCACATAGCTTCGTGGTTAACACGAAGCGAGCGCTGCTTGCTAAAGGAGGCTTTGAACGGGGTATAATAGGAGATCAAAGAAGTAACTGTTCAATCAAGTATATTTTAAGAATACCGCTTGTCGAAGTCTGCTGTTTCCATCGTGGGAATCAGCGTTCTTTAAATGCGGCATATCGCTTATCTCCAGTATAAGCGATATTGGAAAACAATGTTTGTATCAACCGCTAGCACACGAAACAATTCACGTATCAACTGATACTATGAAACCAAACATAAAACAAAGTGTGTATCAAGGGATAGCACATGAAACAATACCAGTATCAAACAATACTGTGAAACCAAACATAAAAGAATATGTGTATCCATACCGGTTACAGTATACCTCTAAAGGTGAAGTAACTTCTCCTAGTTGTTCAAAGTAAAACACACCAGAACTGACAGTGATATGGAAGGCAAACTAGGGGTGTCCCAGGGTACTCCAGGGTGGTATCCGGGACAACAGGGAGAGCTTGCGACCTATTGCACCTAAATGTCCCCCTATGCTATAACCTTAGTGTGCGAAATTTGGGACCACTAAACTCATGATGCTTACTATGAGTATGGAGGTTTTGGGCATGATGCACATGTGCAGTGCCTATTGGACATCGCAGTGGGTACCCTACCAGGGCAGGACTGGTAGACCCTAGGCTTAATGCTAGTAGATGAAATATATAGACCAGGGGAGCCAATTGGGACTTGTATAGATGAACTGTATATAGGAAGGTGTTTGTTTATTACTAGGCTCTCCCCGGTGTCTGCACTGTTAGCCAGTAGCAAGATACTGATATAGAGAAGTTTTCACTCCAGTGGCTGAGATTGAGACTGGCCGTATAAACAGAACCATATAGCAAGATTCTCAACTAGGGTCTGGCAACACATACATACTATGAGGGCAGAAACCTGGTTTGTGGGTTAGTGTTATCAAAATAGGTAGGGTTTTTTTCTGTATGATTGCTTGTATGGAAAAGGTTTGTGGTAGAGAAAATTTTCTCTTTGTCGGTATTTAAGGGATCTTGCTCTCTTCCTTTTAAAATAGACAAGTGAACTATGAAGTAGGAATCTCAATTTATATGAACAACCGACTTCGGAATATATGTGGATAGCCAAAGGACTCTACTTCTACAACCTTGCTTGAATTTGTTAGTTTTCTTGTTCTTTCCATCTTTTTTTATTTATTCATCCTATAGGGCTCATCGAGGGGGAATTTTGTCTTTTCAATACCCGGAAGGATGCTCAAGAATTGCTGAATAACATTTAGCAGAAAAAGGGTGTATATAAAGGGTGGCGGTAAACAGATAGGGTAGTTTCTGGCCTAGATCCTGACTACTTAAACCTATATGTGTGTAATGACCTGGCATACATGAGCTATGATAGCCGGAACCTGCCTCCAGACAGACAGCCAGGAGTCGGACTTGTAGGTACTAGCTGGCAAGGAAGTACTTGACCTACGGAGACCTGATGGCCTGGGCTCCAACATGAATAGTAATGGTCAACAAGGTACTTGGGTAGCTGGCTATATCCAGGAGTGATGTCAGCGTACTTAGAGACCACTAAAGGGGCAGCTACTCCACTGGACCGGGTAACTGGAGAAAGGTAAAAGTGTCTATCTCTGATGATGGTATACACAGGGTAAGAGGGTAAAGTCACACTGTCCATAGGGGAAGGTTATCCTACTCTTAGGACCAGGTTACCCTGTCTAAAGTCCTGTGTTACCCTACCTCTTAGTACCACATCCCTAAGCGAGTTTGGGAAAAATAATGGGAATCTTTGTCATGCGAAGGGATGACTTATAGAGGAATCTGGAGTTCTAGGAGATCCTATTAGACGAGCTATGCAGCTTTGAAGAACCTGTAAATTGGAGGCATTATGCCTGTCATGCCCCTCCAGCCCCGGCCTCAGGCCCGGAAGTCATGGGAAACTGGTTATGGAGTTGTGCGCAATCTGGCAAAGAGAAATCTTAGAAGATATGCTTGCAAAACGGTATGTGTCACTGGAGTCTGGTCCACTGTATGCTGTTCACAGAATATATAAGGGGGCATACGATGGAAGGTGGAGTACCTCCTCCAAGTTGTTGAGAGTGAAACGGACCAAGGCTAAAAGAGTTAACAGGAGTTAACAGTGGGGGTCCTGAAGGTAGTACTACGTGGTGCCGTGGCTACTATGAGAGTTTTACTACAACCCAGCCCAAACGTGGCCCCAAGGCCATAGGCTCCGTAAGGCAAGTGCAGAGACACTTGGAGCATGATACCTAGTACAGGTAAGGTGGATCCGAGATAGTAGTAATAGGTAGCGCCAGTGCATCACTACTGGACTACTGCATCCTGCGCAAGACACTGCAGGCCCGAGAATAGTAAGTAGTCGATAGATGAACTGTCCACGTTAACTTCTAGGAGTGCATAGAGATCAATCCATATGGGAAAGGTGTCATAGAGAGTCCAGTCCATGAGTTGTCTTGACCGTTAGCCACTGATAAGGTCCTAATATGAAGGAGGTTGCACTCAGTGGGCAAAAGGGAGATGTACTACAGAAACGATAACTACAGGAGGTGAATGTCAACTAGAGGATGTCGACACATGGTTGCCTGAAGTGTGTGCCAAGAGACATGTCGGACCACGCATAGCGGAGAAGGTTGTGCTACAATAGTTCTAGTAAACTGATGGGAGAGTTTCTGGCATATGATAGAACTACTTGAAAGTCTATGTGAGAACCCTCCTACTCCAACAATCAATCACGCCGAGATCTTAATTGAGTGAAGTGTCAGGTTTAGGAATATTAAGTTTCACCATTTACTTTACTCTTTCAATTGTTTGGACCTTTGGCAATAAGTTTGAAGTTGTTCAGTGCAGTCGCAACCTTGGGATCTATCGTCCTAGTGGTGCCACTATTACAACATGAACTCTCCTTCTGCAACACAATCAATACCCTATCCATACCTTAATTGCGTGCTGTGTTTCACTTAATAATATTACTTTTTACAACTTACTTTACGCTTACATTCTTAGGTAAACCTTCCGCAGTAAGTTGAAAGTCATTTACTGTCATTGCAAACTTTGGGTCCTGCAATCTTGGGGTGTGCCCGTTTCACCACCTGCGCTAATGAACTATCTAACAAGATGAGAAAACCCTTTTTCTTCGTTCTTTTTCCAGTTCTGGGTTTGTATTTGTTTGGTATTAGCACAAACCAACTCGTGGGCAGTAGGCTAAGCTAGGGCAAAAAGAAACACTCATATTAACAATATAACTTCTAAAAAACGAAGCTAGAAACCCAGAGTCCCAACAACCCCACCATACTAGAACCAGTACCAAACTAAGAGAACAATACTAGCTACAAAAGCACCCACCAATAGACCTCAGTCCAACTATGTTGGAGTACTTGAGGTTACTAACAGGTGAATCTGCAAATCCTAAACAAGACAGAGCATAGTAGGGGGCTATACAGATCCAGTAAGAGTAGCAATCGGGTGAAACTGGGAGATGCAGTCACCGACTGAAGGTGGAGCAAAGGATAGGAAAGCTCTCCATGCTAGAGGGGCCTACTGGACAAGGCAACCAGGCTGAAAGTGCCTATAGAGCAGTGAAAAGAGCCTCCTAGGGTCGCAGAAAGCCGCAAGAAAGGACGAAAAAGAGGTATCAGTGAAGTCTAGTGCTAACATGACTGGGAGAAACCTGTTGGGGTCTCATTAGGTAGCTACAAGGAAAGGGAGAATAGGAGGATTAGCCCAAGCCTGGAAATGAGTTGTTGCCTTCTATATGCCAGGATCCCAGGGGTCTGAACAGGGTACAGGGCTCACAAGACCACAGGTAGCCAAGCAAGGGGCGAAGGTAGGGGAGATGGAAAAATCCCCAAGTCTCAGGTGTACTACCACTGCACTCCAGTAGTCCCTTTTTCTCCGGGAAGAAGATTGACTTCGCAGGGAGAGTACCATCATCTAAGATCAGCAGGGGAATAGGGCAGTAGGACTCTTAAGATACGCGGGCTGCTAAGGAGTGTGGGTGGGACCATGATGAAAACCTATAGTATGCAGTTTCAATTACCTGGAAATTACAGGATGTGGTCATTGTACAAGAAGTCAGGAAATCTTTCTTTTTTCCTTTGACTCATAGCTCTTGTTTTGTTGTCAGGACAAGATGTCACAGGTAGTAGCCAAGCAATAGCAAAAGAAAATACTGAAATCAAACCACAAAACAAAACAAATCGAACCCCAGACTAATATAGTGCTCAATAAAAGAAAGAATCAGGAGGAATACTTCAGTACCATGACCCAGGGTGAGGAACAATGAAGGAAACTGCTTGCAATCTAGGCTAGGTACTGAAAGTATACAGCTACCCAATATGAAGAAAAAGGACAACCCAATGCTGAACTTTCACCAATAGTGGAATACTGCTAGAGAGCAAGTGGATCTCGAACGGGGGTGGACTACGTGAGCTACAGGTCAGAGAGATGGTAAACACTGCCAACAGGGGAGTGCTAGTCAAAGGAGCAGTATAGTAAGGTACTAGTCAACGAAGACAGCAGTTGGGTGCCAGGCAAACAAACTGTGAAGAGGAGAAAAGAACAAAGGCAACTGTTACACCTCAGATGAACTGGCATAGCATAATGGGCATGTCATGTAATCATTGGCAAAAGGTTAGGTATGCACTCGCATGGTCCATCGGAGTATTTGGAGAATACGTTAACTTGTACCAATACAACAGCAGCACAAAATCCTCATTTACACCACCACCGAAGGTTACCGGTGGAGGGGTTTTCACGGAGTCTTTGGAGAGAACCCTTGGCTATTGTGACAAGGTCAAAGAAACTAGATCGCTTGGTTGGTTATAGAGAATAACACATGCAAAGCTTACTCATCAGTACCAACAGATGTATGCCAACCGGGGAGAGGTTGGCTACTGTGATAAAAGTCCTCAGCTGCCATGGAGGTAGTAAGACTGAATTTCAAGCCCGTTGGTAGATGAATACAGAGGAAACTCCAGACAAGGAGATGATGCCAAGCAATGGTCGTTTGTGTACACCCAGAGGCATGATAAGGTAGAACCCGATGATGGCCTACCATGTGGAAGGTTAACCCTAAGCATAACAAGGTCTAAAGGCCATTGGTGCAATAAGATAGTAGCATGTCTAGTGCAGGTTGACACGGGTGGGCAGTAGACTAAGCTGTATTGACAAGTCTGTCATTGGAGCTTGTCACTCTGTATACAGAGGAAGAACCGGTAACCATTTCCCACAGTGAAAGGGTTGGGGTGACTATGGATAAAAAGGACAGTGTGAGGAGAGCGGTGATCACAACCTCCCCACTCTCCTAAGAATTCACAGTCGAGCAGGGTAAAGGTTTTCAGTGTCTGGGAAGTTCGTACAGGAGGAGCAAGGGAAAATTAGATAGCCTGTCAACAGACAGACATGGAATATAAATATCACAGTGCCTCCAACGCTTTTACCGAATCATTAGTGACGGAGAAGAGATCTTATCAATATATTCATTATATGATATGGTTCTTATAATACTTCTTGCTAGATAATTCAAGTGAGTCTTCCTAGCAATCACTTCATCAGGTATTCGGGCTTAGTCCAGACTGACTTGTTCTTACAGTTGGCTACCGCCTAACACCAACCACCAAAGCATTGGAACAGGCTATTAGTATCATATGTCTATTCATACTAGATGGTTGGTGGAAGGATGACGTAAGGACATTTAGCAGGAAGGAAAGTGGTAAAATGAATGGTATGCTATCAAACTACGTCGGGTAAAGGGTATCCTGCCTGTTTGCCGTAATGAGACCAAGGTTATGCTAAGTATCAGGAAACCAAGCCAACAGAGGCAAAAGTAAGAAATACGGCCTGAGCGGTAAGTGTAATGGGGGCACCACTAGGAAGAGAGATCCCCAGGTTGCGACTGCGCCGAACAACTTGAAACTTATCGCCAAAAGTTCACACCGATATAAGAGTAAAGCAAACGGTAAAACTGAATATCGTTAACCATGATGCTTCACTCAATTAAGGTCTCGGAAGGATTGATTGTAGGAGTAGGAGAGTTCTCACATAGACCTCCAGGTAGTTTTTCCTTATGCCGGAAACTCTTCCATCAGTTTACTCCAACTATTCGAGCATACTCTTCTCTACAAAGGGGGGTTCAACATGTCTGCTGGCAGAGCCTGCGGGCATGCATGTGTCATCACACTCTAGTTGGTGTTCACGTTATGCGGTTATTGGTTCTGCGGTGCAGCACTATTCCGCCTGCCAGGATGAAAACCTTTTGGTATCGCAGTCTTGCCAGTGGCTAACAATCAAGATGCCAGGTGAACTAGACTTTCTATGACACCCTTCCCATATGCATTGATCTCTACTTGGCCCCGGAAGCTACACTGAGTGGTTTATCTACCTACTCTTTGCAAGTCTCGGGCTTCTGGTGTCTTCTGCAGGATACGGAGGTCTGGCCGTGCTCCAATAGGCGCTACCCATGACCACTACCTTGGATCCACCTTACCTGTGGTAGGAATCATGCTTTTAGTGTCTCCATGCTTCCCTTTCAGATCCTCAGGCATTGGGGACACTTGCGGGCTTGGCAGGTGTAAAACGCTCGCTGTCACCCTGCACCACCCGGGACTACCTTCAGGACCCCCAAGGTTATCTCCTATTAACGCTGCCGGCTTTGGTCTGTTTTACTCCGAACAACTTGGAGGAGGTACTCCACGTTCGACCCTATGCCCTATTGTATCTCCTGCGAACAGCCTACGGTCCACGGCACAGCAGCAACGTAAATTGTGTTGCAAGCAGGTCTACAAAGATTCCTGTTTACCAGACTTCACACAACTACACAACCGTTTACCCCTGACGTCCGGGCCTCAAAGCGGGGCCGCAGGGGTATGATAGGAATGGTGTCTCCTATTTACAGCTTCTTTGGAGCTGTGCAGCTTGCCCCATAGTATCCTCCAGAACCCGCGATTCCAGTATTATGCATAGCTTCACGTGAGAAACATTCTGGTCATTTTTCACGAACTCCTTGAGGGACTTCATATTGAAAGGTAGGGTAACTCAGGACTTTACACAGGGTAACCCAAGCCCTATGGGAGGGTAACCTGATCCTGAGAGTAGGGTAACCTTGTCTGGCGGACAAGATAACTTTTCCCTGTTACCCTGTCTATCCCGTTGCTGGAGATAGACATTTCTGACCTTTCTCCTATTACCCAGCCTAGCGGAGTAACCGCCCCTTCAGAGGTCACTAATCAAACTGACACCGCTTCCCGGATGGACCCAGGTACCTGAGTACCTGGCCAGCTAAATCTGTTCATCTCGGAGCCTGGGCCATTGGCTCTCCGTCGGTCAAGGACTTACTTGTCAACAGGTTCCTACCACGTTACCTCCTGGCCGCCTCTATGGGTGTAGGTTCTGACTGCTATAGCTCATGGATGCTGGGTCGTTACAGTAAGCCAGAGGCCATAAGGGTAGATCTGAGAGGGCCATGGAAAGAACTTCAACCAACATGGGATAAATGCATAATTGGTATACACAGAAACCTTACATAAGTGGGTGGGGGAAAGGCCATGGTGATTTTCTGGAGTCATCATTTCTAAAACCAGATATTCCAAGTACGAGAAGGATGACAATAAGGTACAAAGGTTTATTTTTACTCTTTTTTTTTCTTTTTTCAAATCCTTGTTTTCATTAGTTTTATATTAGTACAAACCAACCCCTATGCTGTAAATACAGCTATAGTGAAAAGTAAAACTTATATTAGGAATACAACCAGACAAGAAAAACATAAGAAACTCCAACCCCCACAAACCCCACTGAGGCAGAACTGGTACCAAACAGAAGAACAAACAGGACCTAAGAAGCCATACTGTATGCACCACAGCCCAGACATGCTAGGACATCTACAGGAAATAACACCTCAGTCTGCTAATTCTCAACAAAGTGGTGCATGGTGGGAGGCGACATAGAGCCAGTACTAGCAGTGCGAGAGTGGAACCAGAGGACACGGTCACAAACCCAAGGGGCAGGGAAGGTCCAGGAAGTGCTCGAAGCTAGGGGCGCCTATGGAAAACGGTGGCCTGAAGTGAACAGGCCACAAATGTGGGGAAATGGGCAATACGATGCCAGTGGACTGATCGAATGAATGAGGGACGGCATCGGCCGGAGAAGCCTAGCGTCCGGGCAACCATCTGAAACATAGTCCTCTCTGACAAGCCAGACTCTAAGAAATTGAGGATAGGAGAATGAACTGAAGCCTATAAGCAAGTTCATCTCTACCAAGAACTGCAATCCCGGTCACCTGAAGCAGGGTGCAGATCTCCTCATAATGGGTATACAGGCAATATTAGCAGGTGTAGGATATGGAAAAAGGACCAAGTTACAGGTGAATTACCACTATTCGCATATAGTACCTGTTTCTCTGTGAAGCAGCGTCACTTAGTGGGAAGGATACCACCGTCTAAGGATGGTGGGGGACAGGGGTGGTGTCATCATAGAGGTGTTTGGGTGGCAGAGGACTGTGAGTAGACTGACAATGAAAACCCATAGTGTTGATTTCCAATCAAGAGGAAAATACAGGATTGCGTTAGTGATAATAATATAGGAAATAAACCTATCTATATATACCCATAATCTAGTCTTATGCATAGCCACCGAACCCAGAAATTAGCTATGAGTCATACATGGCCACATACATGAGTCATACAAACTCATATATGTGACCATACCGGATAAGGAAATAGTCATTTTAACACCACTTTCAATCCGAGGATTGATCTAAGCTCTTTGGTGAGCATGATAGGGAAACTGGGTATGACTTTGGTGGTTTAACAGAAATTAACCTTGCCTGAGTCATGGCATAGTATGGTTCTGCCACATGTTAACACCCATTCCATAATATCACCCTCCCAGATTTCACAGTTTATCTAATATCGGCAGGAAAAGGCCACACTGACCAGTAAGCCAATTGACCACCGATAGCTGTTTTGCATCGATTCTTTTATAGGCAAGCCTGCTAATTCAACAACCCTGAAGACCATGATCCGCCGTATTTGCAAGCAGGTCGGCCTTGTGACAACATTGGTTTTGGGGAAAATAAGCGGCATGAACTCCCTCAGGGCTGTGTTAAAGGGGAAACTCTCCGGACTTAAAATAGATTGCTTCACACTAACGAACACCCTTCGGTATTTTCTACAATGCCAGAAGAGACATTCCTTATCTAATAAGATGGTTTCAGCCTCAACAGTTATTAAGGAAAAAGGGTCTATCACCATCCTTTCACTTGCGCAAAGTATTCGGGGTAGTTTCCTTGACATCCGTCAAGATAATCGATTGCTCGCAATCTAGGGTCCCGGCACGAATAGTGTAAATTAAACTTTCCAACGCGCACTCACCGCAGCGACCCGCCTAAATACCGCAGGTTAAACAATTCTATATGACGAAGATAGTAAACGTCCTAACTGTGGTCTTTCCGTCCAACTATAAGTACACTGCAACTACCTTAGTATTTAAGATACATCCAAATTGTTAGGGAGAATGAGACAATAAATGGAAGAAAAAAGAGTGTGAGTAGTACAAGTAAGGGCAAAGATAAAAATGGATTGAAAGCAAAATCCCCTATAACCAGAAAACATTGATGAAGCAAGATATGATAAAAGATTAGGCCAAACATGAAAGTTATGTTGCAACCACAAGCTAGGAACACATTGCCCCACTCCCGCTTACAGTATACCGAATTTGAACTTAGAAAGAGGGATTCATGGGCCATTACTCAACCAGTACAGTAGATGCCGAAGAGTCATGCATGAGAGAAGTGTGGGTTGTTCTTAGGGGGCTTGGTATCAGCCAGATTATAAGGATAAAACGTCAACGGCGGGAAAGGGCGATATGGATCGGCAGGTATCCGGCGCAGGGGTGATGAGAAGAGGCCAAAGGAGGCCGCCAGGGCCCCTTTTGGAGACTGATCGGCGGTGATGGCAGGGAATTAAACCCTAGTGTCAAACTTTGCAACAGGCGGACCTCACCTTATGGCAGCACAAGTGGGTGGGTAAGGACCGCATGAGGCATGCTGGGATTTCCGGCTAGTTTGGTTGATATATGATGTTCATAGTGGCTAAAGAGACCCAGTGCGCTCGTTTGACCACGATCTGAAAGTTCTTTTTTCATATCGGTTCCCCAGTGTAAAGTCGAATATTCGAGGAAGGATTGGCGTCGAGCGCTCTCAATATCGGAGGAGGAAAACGCCACTACTGGGTTCGAACTCAGGTATGTCGGGGATGTCTCGCCAATTACCGCTCGAGGGCTGCGGAAAAGGTTGGGGTGACTGTCAGATATTCGTGGAGCATATAGTGTATCAATCGAACAGCCGACCCTTCCTTGTCCACCACCAGAAGTCCTTGGAAGCAGCTCGACACCGTCAAGATAGAGGAAATATTGTCGGCATTGTAATCTGTCGATCCTATTTCGACCCTTCTGGCTTGACACAGCTCCTCCGCTCCCAATGGCCGTTCCGAATAACGAACCCACTTTAAGGCAGCCATCCCGAGTCTCGACTTTCCAACTCGTTGTGCCTTTATGCGATCGATTGTCGGCCATGGTCATCTTCAAGGCCCAACCCATCAGTCATTACCCTGAGCCGTTCACATGGCTGGTGAATGGTGGTCACCTGTAGAATTGCATCAAGACTCAGCGATACTAGCAGAAACCTAGAAATATGTGTTGGCGGATAGCTTGGGTAAGATTCCCCATTGAGCCGAATCCACTTACATCTCCGAGACACTTTCCGGAACTTCTACACAATTTTCGCCTCCAGTCTCTCAGCCATCTCCTCGGCAGATGCGTCTTCAGCAAGCTTTGTGTGAATATATTGTTCAAAATACGGTATCTCATTCCTGTACGGTGGTGTGACTGTGTCGGTCATGTGACACAGTCACATGACCAGTTGTTATGCTAGAAGATTCTAGCAGGGTATATAGATTTCCTTGGTATGAGTCAGTGTTCGCATAACCATAGAAGGGTAAAAATAGGGGTGTATTTTTGCTTTCAGTTAGAAGAGCACACAAGCTTGGATTAATCTACGATGTAATGTGTTCGGGCCAGGCCCTAGTCACGTAGCGGTACGATAGGAGCAGATGGCTTGGTGATCAACACGAAGCGAGCGCTGCTAACTAAAGGAGGCTTCGAACGGGGTGTAATAGGATATCAAAGAAGTAACCGTTCAACCAAGTATATTAAAGAATACTGTCAGTCAAAGTCTGCTGTTTCCATCACGGGAATCAGCTGTCTTTAAATACAGCATATCGCTTATCTCCAGTATGAGCGATATTGCAAAACATTGTATCTATCAACCGATAGTACACGAAACAATACAAGTATCAAATGATACTATAAAACCAAACATAAAACACTGTGTATGTCAACCGATAGCACACGAGACACTACAAGTATCAATCGATACAGTGAAACCAAACATAAAACAATGTTTGTATCAACTGATAGCACACGAAACACTACAAGTATCAAACGATACTGTGAAACCAAATATAAAACAATCTTTGTATCAACCGATAGCACACGAAACACTCCAAGTATTAAATGATACTGTGAAACCAAACATAAAATCCTAGTAACCCCTACTGGTTACACTCCCAAAATAAAATAACAATTTCATCAAACAAAACAATCCAAAGAAATCCCAATGAACTACTAACAGCCGGTAGTCCTGCTATTCTCCGGATAGGATCCATCCTCATCGTCATCGCTATCGTGCAGCAATCTTAAGTCGTCCTGCATCATGTATTCCGCACCTTCCAACCAGCTTTCCAAGCACTCCCCGCATGGCGCTCCACGCACAAAGCAACCAGACTCCCAATAATGTGGTAGGTCCACAAAGTTCCAAACTATCCGGTCCTCCCATTCCTCCGTCTCGACATCGATCTGTCCGCAATCCTCACAGTGATCGATGTAGAAAGTCTTCCAGTATGCGTCTTCTGGAATGATTCCTCGGTAGAGTAGGTACCCCAAAATGAGGTCTCGTCCCTTGATGCTGACATCTGCGTAGGTCGACATTTCGGTTTTTCTTCCTCACGTAAGGGTATTCATGTAATGTGGTGAACAGCTTTGTAAGGGTTAAAGGTTTGGAGGTTAGGAAGGGTGTTTTGTTTTCTTCGATGATTTAGGAGGCTGGTGGGTGGTATTTATGTTTCTGTGGTGGCCTCGCTTAGGTGTTGGCCTCGCTTAGCTGTTGGCCTCGCTTAGGTCTTCATAGGAAGGGGGTTGCTGCTTAATTTCGGTTTCTTCCGTCTCCATGAAACCATCACATTTTTCTGTGCTCAGGTAGCACCCGCTACCGAAATGGAAAACATCTGAGACTGATTCTCCCCACATTCGTCCCATCGATTCTGTTGTTATTTCTAAGCATTTGTTGCAGATGTGTATGAATAGTCGATGTATAAGGTATCGTCTAGGGATAATATCACGGTTCACCAACAGTCCCATTAGCTGATGGCGCAGTCTCCAAGGTACTTGCTCATAGTTTGACATCGTAAGGCTGTTGGATGGAGTTTTGTTTCTTTTCACTATTGCCAGTACTCTACCTCGGCTAGCTGGGCTAGGTATGCCGCTTCATCTTCCATTACCCGATTCTCATCCTCGCTGCTTTTGAAGTCGCTTTTGAAGTGGGCTGACCAGAATCCGTCCTGTATCTCTTGGTTTGTGCCTGGGCGCAGGCGTTGGATTTCTGGTAGGGTTGGGCTCCATGCCACCGTTA
This sequence comes from Tuber magnatum, assembly GCA_003182015.1. Classification (NCBI taxonomy): domain Eukaryota; kingdom Fungi; phylum Ascomycota; class Pezizomycetes; order Pezizales; family Tuberaceae; genus Tuber; species Tuber magnatum. Next base: position 2,840,971 of record PYWC01000007.1, read on the forward strand.
CATGGTTTATTGTAGGGGGTAGCTCGTCTTCCGGTTTGTTGTCTTCCCACCATCGATTAACCGCTTCCATCGCATTTTCCAAGCCTTCAAGGGGTTCCCAGCTATTTTCTGTTTCCAGGTACCCACCCATTTGACTAGGAACTGGTCTCGGTCATACCGTCTTCTGTGGTCTCGTATGGTTTCCACTTCCCATTCCGGTTTCTAATTTACTACGATCGGGGGTAGTTTTGCCAGGCTCCTGGCAGGGAATGAAACATCAGCTTTCGGGCGGTATTTTTTCACCGTGGAAGCATGAAATGTCGCCTCTCGGTTTCTGTACATCCTGCCATCCATCCCTACCGTGTAGCTTTGTGTATGCTCATCGTATCCGATTATCTTGAATGGTCCACGCAAACGTGGTTACAATTTCTAGCTGCGTCCTGATTCTGTTGCGAATAAACTTCCGTATACCAGTAACAAGTTTCCTTTCCCTACCGGTGTATGGTGTCTGCCTCGTTTCGCTGCCGTTCTCGTGCTTCTAAACCGTGCCATTTGAACCGCATTGAATGCCGGGTTCCGGATTGCTTGGTTCCTGTTCAGTAATTCGTCGGCTGCCGGGACTGCGGAGTCCTTGGAGTTTGCTAGGGGCAGTAGTGGGTAATTCTTTCCGAAAATGGCTTCATACAGTGACATGCTGGGAGTTTCTGACCATCCCGCATTCAGGTATGGTGCTGTCTCTGGTATGGCATCAAACCAATTGTTTTGTCTGGCGTTGACTAGATTTCGGAGACCTGTCTTCAATTCTCGGATTTTCCTTTTGACCTGTCTATTGCTTTCGTGATGGCCTGGTGCCACCTTGATATGTTCAATGCCTAACGATCGACACTGTTGTCTCCACACATGTGATTCAAATCTGGGGTCCACATCGCTCACAAGAGATGTTGGGAAGCCATGGGGTGTAAATGTTTTGTTGCCTAGCAGTTCCCAGGTTGCTATTGCTGTTACTTGCTTTGTTGTAGGTATAAGCCACGCGAACCCTAAAAATCTATCCATCGCAACCAGAATCGTATCGTATCCCTATGAGTTGTGGAAGGGTCCTGCAAAATCAATGGCCATTGATTCGAAGATTTCCGATGGCAGGATAATTGTTTGGGCCTTTCCTTCTGGCAATTTTATAGGTTCCTTATTCACCTGGCATGTGTGGCACTGGGCTACATATGCTCTAAAGTCGTTCTGCATTTCAGGCCAAAATAGGTACTCTGTTGCATACAGAAAGTTTCGTTCAACACTGTGGTGGCCCTTGTTGTGAATTTCGCTAATAACATATTCTCTTAACGTCGTGTTTCCATATGCGGGGCCTTTCTGGATATACAGGCAGTCTTCTCCGTATCTGGTTTTCGCATATAGCATTCCGTTTGCAACTTGGTAAGAGGACATGTCTCCTGTGGAGTCCTCATTCTCATTTACCTTATTCCAAATTGGGTCTCTCCGGTATGCTGCTACCATGTGTGCTCAGAACGTTCTCATCATTTCATTGACTGTCTGTCAGGTGTCGCGTTGGTCTTCTATCTCACTTCCTCCGCTTGTCTCAGGTAGGTTCTCCCCCTCATTGTCTTCTAAGACGTCGTAAAGCCCGCGCAGGTACTCTGTCATTGTCGGGGGCATTACTGAGATTATTGTTTCATTGGTAAGGCTCTCTAGCCACTCCGCTCGTCTAATCGGTGTTGGGTTATCAGGTCCTGGCATTCGGAATGCCTCAAGCGTTTCAGTTGTAAGGTTTTCTATCGGTCCTGGTTCCGGCATCTGGAAGGCTGGGGCCTCCGGGTTTAGCAGTGCTGGAATTGCATATGACCTGGGCGTTGCCTGGGCAAGGGTGGACGGCCCTTCTCCTGCACTCATTGGTCTTTCGCCCGTAGTTTGTTGCCATTCCCAGTCATTTATTTCGGGAGACTCTGGAGGGCTCGCGTCGATTTCCGTACTTGGGGGGCTTGGTCCTTCACTTGGTGGATAAGGGGTCGACCTTCCCCGTCATCTAGGATGGTTGTTCCTAAACTTGATCTCGGTTTGATGATATGGACAATGATCCACGTAACAGTGTGAATAGTGCAGGGTGCTATGTTGGATTTCTTCGGGTAGCGTACTTCGCAGAGTACACAGGTCACCCCAATCATTTCCTGCAGTAATTGGGCAGGGGCTTTCGGGGGGTACAGGGGTCTCGTTGGGGTACTCCGTATAGGAGAAAGGAGGGGAAGTAGGGGAGAGCTCTTGTATGGGCTCTATTGTGTTTGATTCTTGCTCGTAGACTGTATTATCTGAGATGTCATCCGATTCTTTCGTATGATTGTGGACATACAGTAGATTCAAATCTGGTTCTCCATCATATATCCGAGAAAGGGCATCAGCTAAATAGTTCGTGCTTCCTGGTGCGTGGACTATCTTTGCGTCATATTTTCCCAAGGCACTTAGACATCTCACCTGTTTCCCGCTAGGGTTCTTGGCCGTTCGTAGGTGCGTTAAGGGTTGGTGGTCTGTGACTATCGTAAAGGGATTTCCCATCAGTGCATTGTGAAACCGATTAAGCACTTCCACTATCCGTAAGGCCTCTTTATTGGTGGTCCCCTAGTTCATCCGAGTATTGGTGAACTTTCTGCTGTGTAGCGCGGCTGGCCGTGCCGTCTCATAAGTGGGTCCTTGTCCCACCCATGCCCCAACTCCTAAATCTGAGGCGTCCGTAACTAACCAAATTGGTTCCTTGTTTCGTATGTCTATTGGTCCTATGACTTGGTGGTCGAGTATCCGTTTCCGGACCATGTCGAATGCGGTCTGGTGGGTGGTTGTCCATACGAATTCGGCGTTTCCCGTCAAGTCGGTTAGTGGTGCCGTCAATGTAGCGTGGTGTGGAAGAAACTGGGCCACACTGTTCACTATTCCTAGGAATCGTTGCAATTCCTTCTTGTTCTTTGGTGTTTCCCATTCCGCAGTGGATGATATTTTCTGGGGGGAAGCATGGATTCCCTTCTTGCCCACTATGTGTCCTAATACTTCTAGCCTATCTGCAAACAGTACTGATTTCTTTTTGCTCGCAAAGAATTTTGCCTTCCTGAGTCGCTCACATACTTGGCGCATGTGTTTCTCGTGTTCTTCTGCTGTGCCTGAAAATATGAGGATATCGTCAATGTATACCCATACAAAATGGTGTAAATATTCGCTTAGGAGGTCCTCCATTATTCGCATAAATGTTGCTGGGGCATTCATGTCTCCTTGGAGCATAACCTTTCTCACAAAGCGTCCGAATGGAGTTTTGAATGAGTTGAACTTAACACTGTCCTTCTCCACGCGTGTTTGGAAGTATGCATCGCTTAGGTCGGTTTTACTCCTGAATTTTGCTCGGCCTATTCTGTTGAGGATCTGCTGTGGATTTGGAATTGAAGGGCTATTCATGACCGTGTTATCATTTCTCACTTTCAGATCCACCAGGGGGCAGATCCTTCCATCCGATTTGGGTTGTACAAACATAGGTGCCGCGCCGGGAACTTCCTGTCATACAATTACTCCACTTCGTAATTTCTCGTTTATCCAGTTCATGAGTTTTTCTTTGTAGGCCTCTGGGATTGAGTATGTTGGTTGGTTTCGTAGGTTGGTTGGATCCTTTAGCCTAATGTGCTGGTTAATTCCACGCATTGGGGGTATCGTTTCAGGGACCTTGTCTGGGAATACATCCCTGTATTCTTCCAGCAATGTCTTTGAGGTGGCGTCTGACACGGCGGCTCGGATTTCGCCGCTTGTTGGTTTGCATAGTGCCCATAACCTGTTGTCTGGAAATTCCACTGGTGTGTCCCCACACCTGATAAGAGCATTATGTCTTTTTAGGAAGGACATTCCAATCAGGGTATCGTATCTCCCCAAGTTCCCCACCAACATCGGCTGATTTGTCCATTTCTTTTTCACGATTCCTACGGTCAGTCCACATTTCTTGTCGCTTGAGGAGCGGGATCCTTTCATACTCATATTGACTGTTGTTGGTTGGGGTAGAGGCTCTGTTGGGATTCCATGGGTGGAGATGAAGGTGGAGCTAAATATGTAGCAGCCGATTGTTCCCGTGTCAAACAGTACCTTTGCTGGGTGGCCTTCTATGTAAATTGTTTCTTCAAGAGCGTCACGGGGTTTAATTGCCAGCATCGGTTGTGTTCGCAGGCTTTCCCTTTCCACTGGCTTAATTTCCACGTCGTCGTATTCAGTTGCTTCTATGTGATTCGTCCTTGTCCCTCGCTTAGCGGCCTTTCCTTTTCCCTTTTTCGAACAGCAATCCTTTGCGTAGTGCCCCTTTTTCCCACATTCAAAACACGTGCCTTCCTCGTGTCGTTTCTGTTTCTTGTCCTTCTTGTCCTTATGGTATGGTTTATCCTTCTTCGTATTGTCCCGCGATGATGCTTCCCGCGATGATGATCCTTTGCTATACCTTTGCTGTGGCACATGGGTTCGGTAAACTCCTGTTTCATACAGGATAGCATCCTTCCATTCGGCCCGCTTGACTATCATGTCAAAGGAATCACCTTCCTCCTCTATGGGTTCTACCTCCTGGCGTAGTCTGGGATGCATTGCTTCATACAATCTTTATTTCTGCGTATACTGAGACACTGTTCCAATAGGCAATCGTCCATGGTACATTAAGAGATCCGTCGCGACCAGGGTTATTCTTTCTGTTTTGCCATTTCTTACCTGCTGGATTTCCTTGAACATTTTGTACAGTTCTTGCGTGTTTTGCGAGCAGTGGAATCTGTCTCTTAAGTATTTTATCAGGGTCGTTCCTCAGATTTTTTCCCCACTCTCGTAGTGGTTCATCGCTTGGTGGTATGCTTCCTCTGCCTTCCCGGTACAGAAGCTTCTGAAGTATATTCTGCTTCCTTCCTTGGTTTTGTCCACTCCATGTAGGGTAAGCTATTGCGAAGTTGTTATGACCCACCGGTCAAATACTGCAGGTTTTAGGTCGTCCTTTTCGCCCGAGAACGATGGTGGCAGTGGGAGATTGATTTCAGGTTGTGCGCGCCCGGCGGATTCTCCTTCAGACATATCGCGTTCGGAATTCTCGTTACGCGAGTCGTCATCTGGAGAGCTGTCTGGATCTTTGCTAGAGTTATTGTCCGGTGGCTGCTCCGCTACCAAGTGATCTGATCCTTCTCCTTCGCTTTCTTTCTTCTTAGGTGTCCCAATAGCTATGTTGTCTTTCTTTGGTGGTTGCGCCGGTCCCTTTCCCTTACTGGGGCTGGTGGGAAACAGCCCAGGAAGGGTGGTTGCTGCCTTTACTAGTTCGTCAGTCGACTCACTAAAGGTCTGCTTGGCCAAGTCTCGCGCTAGTTGTCGTCCTGCTTCATTGATCACAAATTCGCTCATTGGCCCTATCCGTTTCTTTTGTTGCCTTTTCTTGGTAAGGCCTTCTCGGGGGACCTGCTTCCCACTTCGAGTCTCTAATGACTCAATCGTGTCGTTTGGCGGAGCCGAACTTCTCTTGGTTCTGCCGCTCCCCGATGCTAGCTTCGTTTATTGGACTTTCGTAGGTTGATCAGACCAGGTCCCTGCAGGTTCCTTAACCACT